>JAUZND010019341.1:0-26039 GCA_034780555.1 Coelogynopora nodosa | reverse complement strand
CTGACCTCCAACAGTATCAACTATCCTGACCTCCAACAGTATCGATTATCCTGACCTTTAAAAGTATCGATTATCCTGACCTCCAACAGTATCGAATATCCTGAGCTTGGCAGTATCGATTATACTGACCTCCAACAGTATCGATTATCCTGACCTCCAACAGTATCGATTATCCTGATCTCCAACAGTATCGATTATCCTGACCTCCAACAGTATCGATTATCCTGACATCCAACAGTATCGATTATCCTGACCTTTAAAAGTATCGATTATCCTGACCTCCAGCAGTATCGATTATCCTGACCTTCAGCAATTATCCTGATTTCTAAGAGTATCGATTATCCTGACCTTTCAACAGTAGCGATTATCCTGACCGCCAACAGTATCGATTATACTGACCACCAACATTATCGATTATCCTGACCTCCAACAGTATCGATTAACCTGACCTCCAACAGTATCAATTATCCTGACGTCCAACTGTATCGATTATCCTGACCTCCAAATGTATCGATTATCCTGACCTCCAACAGTATCAAATTTTTGTGAAATATTGTTCACGGACACAAAACATTGTATATCAATCACTATACTGCTGAGTTTCAGAGTGATCTATGTATTAGAAGCACAAAATCTAGAAAATCTTATTGCTTTATGATTTAATTCTTACCCAATTCCATCTAATTACTGATCAATGTGCCCAATTTCTTATAAATATCGATTGATGCCTCCAATTTCTTTTAAAAACTGATCAATACATTGTGAGTCTATTTCATTTTAAAATACTTATCATGTTTTCCCCTATATTCCTCACAAGTATTAATCAATGTACCATATAATCCAGTAACATCATATTGAAAAATAACTTCTTTACGTGGAATAAACATGAAACATATAGATAATTTTCAAACATGTTTATATATACTATTTTACATGTAAATATTTATTTATTGATTATTTCAAACTATGCGTCTAACATCAATTGAATAGTACAACAAAAGGTGTTCTGTGGAGAGAGACAAACATGTTACTTATGTACATATACGTACAGTAACTTATACATAAACATATGAAAACAAGAGGACCATCAAAACAATTCAGTTAAGTTTCAAATTTACGATGTCTTGACTGGTCCAGATCACAGATCATAATATGTTCTTATAGTTCTCATATTGCTTTGAAATTTACATATATGTAAACATTTGTAAACATATATGTAAACAGCAACTACTAAAATTAAATTTTTTGTTATTTTTATTTCCAATTCCAGTTATAAAGAAAACATGTTGCGTAAATTTTAAGTTAATATAATTATTTGTTAACACTTTTTTCAATTTTTGTTTGTTTTATGACATCATCATTAACATATCTATAATGTATGAAAATGAAAAAATTCAAAATTAATGTCACCATATTTTTTAGTTTAGACACTAAGATAAGCCCTACTGTATGTGTGTACCAAATTCTAGCTCAATTGGTCAATAGGAATGGGAAGCATGATATTTTAAGAGGGGCGTACAACCTTCCACTCACAAAATCTCCGGTTATATAGAATTTTATATAACCCTTGAAAGGTTAATTATAAATATAGTTAAGAGCCATCCAATTATATTTGTAATAATTATAAAACTCATAAACCGTAATATTAATAAAAGGATTGTTTCCTGCAGAATTTACCACATAAAATAATCTAGAAACATTTTAATACTAAAGACATTTTTATTTCTAATTGCATAGTAAATTGTAGCGATGTCTATACTATATAAGACCTATGAAAAATTGCCCGTCTCATACTAATTCACTAACTTAGGTGCGGAATAGGTTAAATTATGAATGATTTGTTTGAACTTAAACTTTTGGTGAAACTGTGGTACGCTGATTTAAACAATCGATTAAATTCTATTTATTTAAAGAGGTAAAGCTATTGCTTCAAATCTTGAATAAAAACATTTTTGTGTGTTTTGCTTAATAAAAACATATTTAAGACGTTAAGATATTTTGGTTGAAACGTGAGGAGAAAAGAAATTTATGAGAATAGAATATATTTATATAAAAATATTTTAATGATCATGAAATATATATATATTTATTTATTAAATTTTCTAATAGGCCTACACGTTTTCTGTATTTAAAATAAAAGTACCATTTATGTACAAACGAATATTCTAAAACATATCATAATAATATTTTCCCAAAGAAAATTAAAGTTTTTTAATGAAATTTTACTATAACAGATAACAGAACTTTATCAGTTTAAAAAAAATTAAAAATTCAATTATTTTTCAAAATTATGATCAAATTTGTTACGATTTTCAAGATTTAACAGTACCTATTTAATAATGCCTTGAAACTAAATCTGGTAAACCGATTAATTATGGAATTAAAAAAATAAATAAAATGTAAAATATTTTATATTAGAAGAATGTGATTTATATTGATAAAACATGCGGATGTTATTATCGCGCGTACGAAAAATGCTTCAGATTTTATTTTAATGAAATGTATTTTTAAATAAAAAATTTCAATTGAAATATATAATAATTTGATAAGCTTATTAGTAAATGTAATTTTTGTTTAAATAATTAATTTTTTAAAATATTTATTTTAATTACACATTTCTTAGAATTATAATTATAATAAGTTTAGTCTATACGCTCGTACAGTATATATAATATGGTGTAGAACTGGTTTTATACATATTGTATATAATATTTAAGCATACTAACTTATAATATGTATAACTAATAACATACAATAACTATAATAAATAACTATAATAAACTATAACAAATACAATAACATACAATAACTAACAATAATTTAAGAGAAAAAAGTCGAAAAGGTTCAGTTACTTTTACTAATTAAAAAATAATAATTTTATTTAAAATAATATACTCCTTATTCATTGAATGATAAATTTCGCAAAATGTTCTCAAATGATTAGCACCAAATCCCATTTTTGCAATTTTATGTTGCCTAATATATTATAATAATATAAAAATCTAATTAACCTATTCGTTAATAACATATTGATTTCAATACATTGTATACATTATTTTTAATAAATAGTGAAAATCAGTGTAATTTTTCTATAACAAATCAATAATTTTATTATTATGAACTATGTTAAATTATAGTTGTAGAAATTAATTAAAATACAATATTTTAAAAACAAAAAGTCTTTTATCAACATATATTTTTTTTAAAGTAACAGAAAAAATAAAATTTCACAAGTAAAGACTCTTTCTATATAAATATTTGAATTTTTTAAAATCATCTATTTATAGAAGAGGCAACCGATCAAGCTGAAAGTTAGTGAACCCTAATGTATAAATTAAAACGTTGTAAACCCTATTGATTCGATAGACCGTCTGTTACCATGGTCGGATATAATTTATAACGGGGTCGACTTTGACAATTAAAAAAAGATCAAATAAAAATTGCAATATTTTTGGCCTTTTAAATGTAATTTTAATGTCGTTCTGCGACTAATGGCTCTGATTTCGTTTTTATAAAACGTTGTCGTTTCTTTATAGAAAGCACGACCGTGTTACCATGGTAAATACCACAATAAGTAAGTATGTATAAATATCAAAAACAAATATCAAATATGACACAGAAATTTAGATGGCGTAACAAAAAGTTAAATAATGAAAAGTACATCTCACAATACATTGTATGGCATAGTTTATCTAATGACATGTAAAACTAAAATAACCTTATGAAAGTATAACATTATTTGCAAAGGTGTAGAATTTTTGAAACAATTAATTTCAATAATTATTTTGCCTCTAGCATTGAAAAAGAATCTCCTATATACTTTTTTTTAATCAGAATTATATACTGTAGCTTCATAATGTGAAACATAATCTATCAGTTCTTAATTCTATAAATGTTATTTCTGTTACTGACTCTTGCACGAATGTTTAGTTATCATTTTCTGTGGTTGAATTCAAAATTAAAATTGTAATGCTTATTACACTTTACTTCCTGCTATTTGTTCCTCTGTTCTTCTTTCTTTTTGTCCTATTTTACTTTCAAATAATTTAGAATTATAACACGTTCATCAAACCATATAAATTTCAACATAACTCCCACATATTATATGAAGATAACGTAACAAATACAAGTCTTTTAACAAATATAATAGAGACATTACGAATATGCTGTTTGCATCCAATTATCTATTCTCTGTTTTAAACTTAATTAATAAAATAAAGAATTATTTATCATGTTGGATTATTTAAAAAAGTATCATATTGTATATTTCAATTAAGATGTACTTTGGAATAAAATGTTCAGTTTCAAAATTATTTTGCGAAAAACTATGAATTTTATAAAGTTCATAAAGTAAATTATATTATTTGTTAATAACGACAGTATAAAGTTTTGATTATTTTCAAAATAAAATATCCAGACAAAAAAGTAATATTTCATTTTTTAAATTTTGAGAGTTTTGTACTTAACAGTACAACATGAAAGTAATTGGCATTTATTTTTCATTAAGAAAAATGCAGACAACAATAATAATAATCAGAAGAAAAATAATTAATGGGTGACTTCATGAGCATTACTAACTTATTTTATCATCGTAAATATTACAAATGATGCAATTATTATATATATTATTATTTACAAATGGATACATACTTTTTAAATATGCTTAAATTTTTTTAAATTTATATTTTTTAAAAATCTAATATGTTTGTCTTAAATTGAACCAGCAATAAGTTTAAAATTAGATAATTTGAATTAAAATGAATGTACATGTTGAAATAAATATATTTAAAAGAATAGTTTACTGATTTAATTGATATATATGTATATATATATTCATGTTTTAAAACAATACAAAAGTTATACTATGTGTCTAGCTTATATTGTATTTTTTAAATCATTATATTTTCTATATTTCTATATGTGCATTACACACATTCAAAATATGTGTTATTTGTATTACAAATTAAAGGATTTTTTTCTAGTTTTTAATTTAAAATAATGCATTTTTATGGAAGATTTAAAAACAAAATTAACTACAATATGAATTTCAGAAGAAGAAAAAAATAGTTGCCACTTCCATACCTCGTTAATGTAAAGTCAATCCGTTAGTGTACTGTTTTATAGCGAAATCTTCGTCAATCAATTCTTTTATGTGATATATTGGAATTTACGTTTTCTTCCTATAAACTTTAGTCGCTTAATATATTTAATTTTCTACTATGACCAATAACTATTCTTTGTTTGTAGGTTTGATGTATTATTTATACTTGAATTTGGATAGTCTATCGGAGTGAATTATGAAATATACTTTTTTTTTATCTTTACATCTTGACTTTAAAACTCCATAACAAGTTAAAAAGTATAACATATAAAAATAATATTAAAAAATATAAAAGTATAAAACTTTAAATCTTTCTATAATAATGAATTGGTATTATCTTCTAAAATCGAAGTCAAACATATATTTTGTTAGTCTTACTTTATGCTCTATCAAAATCGAAATACAGATAAAGAAAAAAACAAAGAAATTATTTTGAACTATTGAAAAATTGCATCATAAAAAATACCTGAGGGGTATATTAAATATAAAATATTAGATTTATAATAATTATATATTTAGTAACTATAATGACATGAATTAATGATATGTTTCAAATGATTCGGTATGCACATATATATATTAGATAATTAACAAAACGACTGTTATTCTGTTATAGGTTGACTTGATTGGCTTGTATTGAAACGAATTTTAAAATAAATTAAGAAAAAACGGAGTGGTTTCTTGACTTCATTCACTTTAATGTTCAAACTGTCATTCAAAATGTATTAGTGTGAGTATGCTATGAACAAAATGACGAAAACAGCAATTGAAATTGAATATGCACAACTCGTTTAACCTTTTCAATTATTTTTTAGGATTTTTCATTATTTATTTAATTTTTACAACAAAGTAGTTTCACAAAGTCACTTTACCATTAACAAATTTAAATAACCAGATTGATTAGTATATTTTACAGTTGGATACTCATGCAACAACTATAGGAATACTTTTTTAAATAATTCGTTGCGTTTTGTGTATTACGTCATAATTCAAACTGGAATGCAAAATTCATGTTAATGTATAATAAATGTCTATAAATATAATTTTAGAATTTGTAACAATCACAATATTGTATCTTCAGAAAAAAGATGGCAATGCAACACATTAAAATAATTTTTCTTTAATTATATTAATTTTCATTTTGCCTACGATGTCATGAATAAAAAGGACAGCAGAAATTATTTTTTATACATTTTTAAAAACACAATTCTAAAAAAACCAGCTTTAAAAAATTATTAGTAATTTTAGATAAGCATTTTATTTTCAATAGCCATTTTGAATTATATTCCCAGGTGATAATTGAGTATCCACCTATAGAAAATGTTAATACAATTGTTTTAATTTGTTGTGATTAAAATGATTTAAACCTCAACGTGTATGCATACTGCTGAACTCAGTAATTCACCAATATTATTCCATTTTAAATTATCACACACGTCAACTAAACTCAAAGGAATTTGAGAAAATCAAGTAAGAAATGTGATGAAAAAACTAATTTGTGATTTCTTTATATTCTGTTTCTCAAAAGATATTAGTTTTAATTGTTATCATTTTTTAATTAAACATTAAAAATGAGAGCGTTTCTCAAAAGGATTAACATGTGATTTTATTAATTTATTTAAAAACTAATGTAATCAGGTAAACATGCTACTGTATTAAAAATATGGTGATTTGAAAAAAATTCTATTGAGATTAAAAAAAAAATCCGAAAATATCAAATATTTATTACGATGTTATGTCTTTTTAATTATGAAAAAAATTTAATAAACTTTTTCATAAAAAATAGCTACTTTCAAAATAAATAAAACAATTGCAAATACGCATTGTATTGGATACTCTTATTATAAATTAACTTGCTATTTAATTTTTAAATATATAATTCATATTCTCTTAATATAATATTGAAAATCTGGAATTATGAAAACTATTTTAAATGAATTACACGTTTTATTTTTAGCTATATTATTAATTTGTGCACCTAGATCAAAAAAGATTAGAAATATATTACGTGTTTTACAAGAGACATTAAACAATAATTAAAATCTTTACGCTAACCTCAGATGCCAGCCTATCTACAATATTATTTGTTATTTGGCTAGATAAATGTTAGTCGATGTCAGTTAATGATAAATTTATTAGCTAAAGAATATAATATGTGTATGTAGCTGTGCTTTAGCGGTGATTAAATATTTACATATGTTCTAACTATTTTTAAAATTATATCACGTACGAAAATTCGATTATCAAATTTTGTAATAACTATTTTTTAACCGTCTTATTGTTATGATATTACAACGTTATCTTATCAAATTTTCTAAAAGTCTAAATATTATGTACGTTTATTAATTTTAGTCATAGACGAATTTGAATTACAAAGTTAGAAAAAACTAATAATGTCCTTTATTGTAAAAAAAGTTTTTTTAAATTCGGAATAATAATTGAAATTCGTATTTGTTAAATTAGTATTACGTAAAATACTAATTCTATTACATAATACATTCTCACATATTCAGCCCCTTTATTATATTATAAGGTAGTAACGGTAAAATATGACCAATTTCAAAAGGCTAATTATTATGAACTTAACTCTTCTTGATAACACAAACCTTTTTGGAAACATTTAATATTACCTCGTTTTATTAAAATTTCCTTTGTAAACAATTTCATGATATTTACGTATTTCATTTCAATCATATTTTTTCGTTCATGTGAAAAATAATTTATAGTAATTATACTTTTATTTAGCAAAATTTTACTATATATCTTTAATGTAATGAAAATGCTTTTGAAATCCTTTATATTATAATTTCTAACATCTTTCTTCATATTTCATACGATTAGACACTACATTTTCAAACATTTTCTACATCTTTAATATTTCAGAATAATAAAATTCTAGTAAAACATTGACGTGTATCTTATTCTGCGTTCTTATACAATAGGTATCCCTGTTTTTGTTTTTCTTTTCCCTAAAATTGTACAGAGTGGGCGTGTTTACTTATTTGATTAATTGCGTTTAGCGTATTATGTTGTCCCGGAGCATTTGATATAGGATTGTAATTTACTTAAATCATCTAAAAACGATTCATACTATCCATGTATCCGTTCATCCCAACTGTTTTTAATTTTCCTCTGTTTATACTATTTAATCCTTCTCTTTAATTAATTTATTCAGCTTATAATCATTGTTGAGATCATGGTCTCAGATGCCATTGATAATGTTAATCGGCTTTATATAAAACACAACTTTAATTTAAAAATAGAATTTCATTTTAATTAAAATCATAAATTACTCCCTATTCCCAGAAATATTGCGCCTGCATTATTTTGCTTTTAATTAATTCTAAATTGGTTTATCAATTTATCAGTATTAGGGGCGCGGAATGGCGAGATAAGTATCGAACAGTCAAAATGTAGGATATATAGGATTTTAAACATAATAGTATATTTGCAATATGTTCTTTTTTATCGTAGATATTCAATATAACGACTATACATATATTTTTAGAAAACTGCGCCATTATCCTCAAATGGTTACGTATATATATAAGATATCGTAACCCATTTATCATAATAAGGTCTTTAATATATCAACCAATATGGCGTTAAAAGTATCAAGTAACTGCAATGTGTCAGCTTAAATTAATATACGAAGGTTATTGATGCAATATAATAATAGGCAATGACACATCTGGTATGGAGATACATACAACTACAAACGCAAATGTAACTGCCAAATGCAACAATACATTATATTATGAAATTTGTTAGTAGAAGAAAACAAAATTCGTTAAATACAATTTCTACATTTCTATTTACTTTTAGCTTACAATTATAAATAATTGATTAATTAACAAATTGACAGTTTTTTAAAATTAAATAAACAACAATGGTACAATGAATACAACGTGAACATACACCGGTTATTATGTTGTGATAATTTTGTAACAAAAATATGCATCTATCTAAGAAACCATGTACACCGCACAAATTTTACACATGTAAAAAAATAACAATGTTTATATGAAAAGCATACTTAATATAAGGTAGTATAGTGATCCTTTCTAAATCGTTTCTTACATACAGTTGTAAAACAATAAACTATACTACTTTATATATGGAGTAAGATTAATTAATGAATAAAAAAAAACATCTAAATTATATTTTGTAAAAAAACATCTAAATTATACTTTGTAAAAAAACATCTAAATTATACTTTGTAAAAAAACATAATTTATCTGTTAAATAGAATCACATACGTTGAAGATAGTGTATACTGTGTGTGTATGTAATAAAACATATCATCAGAAAACTATATACTGCTAGAAATGCAAATAAATAATTAAGAAAGAGGACTTCCTACATTGTTATAATTAATTTACAATGTTTTTTATATATACATATAATGTTATAAATTTATATTATATTGTATATATATATTTAAATTATATTTTCACCAAGTTTTTCTATTATAACATATAAAAAAATAATTTAATAATTTAATAATGATCCATTTAATTTAATCAAAAGTTTAATTGCTCTTTAATTTTTATATCGGACATTGTGTCCACAACTTTGACAAGAGATGATACTGGATAGGTGTTTTAAATATAATCATAAAATTAATATTAAGATCAGTTAATTCAACAATGTTTATACAACAATTTAACAATTCAGTGTTTTTACCGCGCAATTTTATAGAACAGTTAAAATGATATATTCCAGATAAAGAATTTACCATGTTATTGTCCACTTAATAATAATTAAAAATTAATTATTTCGATTAATTCAGCATTGTTTTTTACGTTCACATTGTAATAATAAATCTTATTGTGACAATTGGAAATGTTTCATACAATGTTAATTTATATTTTCAGAGTATTGTTTAAATATTATATAATTGTGCGGTTAGCAAACAGTTAGTAACGCAAAAGTGGCAATACTTTTTTTATATACGATAAACACGAACAATTAATATATCTTTTTTGAAAGTGTTACGATTTGTAACTTTTTTCTTTTTTTAAACAATAGCAAGTAAGCCTTCTATTATAAAAATAATTATGTAAAATCATATTGTGTTTAATATAACTTATAACAAGAAAATATATTTGCATAAACAGATATCTATATAATGTACCTCCGCACCAACATATATTTTAGTATGTTATTTCATGTTATATTTAATCTGGAAGAATATATATATATATACATATATATATATATATGAATTTTGTATTGCATTTCAATCATTTTATTATAAAGTGTAACATTTTAAATAATGTATTATTTTAAGAGAGAAACATATTTAGTATAAACTGTTTATGAATTTTTCAAATAAGATAAAACGTCTATGGATACAACTAAAACGTTATTGGAAAAATAATGTTGACATTCAACACAATTAATCATGTATTCATGTGTTTGTATAAGAATGTAATAAATTTCAAAGTTGGTTTTTTACACATTACAATGTATTTCATAGCGCGAACATAGAAAGTAAATATACTTTCGGAGACACACTTCGTCTTATTTGATCAATATATGTATTACAAGCTTTATTATTATGTTGCATATTTATAAGTGTTTTAGAATTAGATACAATAAAAAGTATATGAAAATGAACACACATTCCCAAAATATTTTACTAATGACTTCTTTGACAACAATATTTTGCTTTACAATTTTAATTTAAAATGTTTTACTTATTATAGTCTTGTGGGC
Organism: Coelogynopora nodosa; assembly: GCA_034780555.1. Taxonomy (NCBI): domain Eukaryota; kingdom Metazoa; phylum Platyhelminthes; order Proseriata; family Coelogynoporidae; genus Coelogynopora; species Coelogynopora nodosa. The sequence goes on along the minus strand of JAUZND010019341.1, from coordinate 15,217 downwards.
ATCGTGTATCGCATCAGATAATGTAACTATTTATTAAAATTAAATTTAACACATCTGATTGTCTGTAAAATGTTAACTCACTATACCATGACTATCGCACAAAATTAATTATACATAACGATGAATCCCAACAAAAGTGTAAATACTTATAAACAAATATAGAGTTTCCTTAATTTCAGACTTCACCTATATGATGCCGGCTGCACAACACGTTTCTGCTCTTCAATTTTGGTCTTATCAGTTGTACACTCCCAACTTCGCCTCTGATTCATGCTATGAAGCGCGACAAGGCTTCCGACAGGCTGTGCCGCCACATTGGCTCGAACCGAATTTGACCTGATAACGGCCGGACCTAAACATGGATTTTCTTTCGGACTGGTCGATGTGGTTGACACATAGCAGGACATGATTGGCTGCAGAGTGACCAGACGCAGAACACGTTGTCGAAATCGCTTGCCCAGCATGAAATAGAAGATCCAGTTAGTAGCGTTGTTCAGGTACATAAAAATGTTGAGTCCCTTATCGACTATACGTTCGGTAATGTACGCACTCAAAGCATCATTGGAGCTGATAACAGAACGGCGATCGGTGTTCATGTTCACTATCTTAAATACCTCAAAGGGTAAAGTAGCTAGTAAAAAAGTAACATTCATTCCAAGAAGTAAGTGCGAAATCCTTCTCTGTTGAACCCGGGTTTTCTGAGGTCGGTTACATGAACATTTTGACAATGTAAGATTTGCCTCTTCACCAAAAGTGTGGTTAAATTGTCGCAGACTATCAATGATAAGTACCGAAGAAATCAATAAACAGACTGTAGGTAAAACTACTTTTAGTATTAAACTAGCTATAAAGACACTCTGAAGATGCTTTTTTGCAAGAATACACCGATAACCTGCAGAAAGGCCATTAACATTTTTCGCTGCGTAATTTGTAGATCCTCCAACGATAAATAAGGAAATGGCAAGAGCACTTAACATTGTGACTGCTAAACCGATCCTAGCATTTCTGTAACTAAGATGAGCTCTTGTTTGAAGAGGTACTCTGGTCGATATTGCTCGCAGAATCGAAATACCTGCTTGAACCCAACACGAGACTAGAAGACTGTAATATACTAAAATACTGGCTGAATAGCATGCAAGAGCACTCGAGTTGCGAAAATCATCAAGTTTCGCAGTGAATGAACCTAAAATATAGTTGATCTTTGTAATATAGAGTAAACTCAGTCCAAATGATAAGGTGACCAAATCAGTTATCGATAGAGCTAGAAACCAACACTTTATTTCTGGTTGCGTTGTCTTTGTCCTCATGAGAACGATTAGGCAGAGAGTTGTACCTGTTCCTCCAACAAGTAATATTACAGGGACCATCCACGATACGCCATAATGATAGAAGTTGATCATTGGAGCCATGATTGTATAAGCCTGGTCAAAGGAGGTATTGTGAGCTGACTGTATAGGTTCATTTTCATTGAACCGATTTGAGAATTTTAATGAAGACATTTCTAAAAAGTAAATCGTTCTTCAGGAATATATTTACAGCGTGAAAATTTGATAACTACTTATACAAATATTTTTTTCATTTTTCATCGGAGAATTTTTATTGGACAAAATAATCAACGAATGATGAACAGTTTCCCGATACAAACATTTTCCATTTAACAAAGGATCATCGAAATATTATGTTGCTATTTATCCTTTAAAAACTAACATATTAAACCATGACCAGCTATAATTTACTATGTTTCTATCATAAAAAGTGTATCTTTGAAACAAATGTAATATACGGTAATAATACACTTTTATTATGAAGTTCTAAACAATCATTTTAATTAAAACTGAATAAATAATAAATATACAGAATATATAAATTATATTCACAAATAATTACTAACATTTATATAATATTAGCATTATGATAAAAAATATACATTATAATATGTTTTAATCGTATTATTTTTGGTCTGGAAAAAAACTTTTTGAATATTTAATTTTCATTTAATCCAGGTTTTAATCAAACATGAGCTGTATTTCTCTAAGTTTGAGTCTTCAGAATTTCTCATTTATTTGAGATTATCTTAATTTGATGTACAATTAAATTTACTTAAATACTTAAAGCATCTTTTTATTGGATCTTCAAATTTAAAATTAATTTATTACGAACTTATTTTGAATTTATGGATGATATAGCTTTATTATATTAATTTTGGTAGAATATTATCTACTGTAATATTATGTATTTTTTGTTATTTTATGAGAAAATTATAAAAATATTATGTTAGAATAATCAAACAATGCATGCATGTCATTAGATTTTATTTTTACTATTAAAATATTATATATATTATATTCTGAGATTAATTATAAAATTTAGCTCTACAAATAGTGCTAATTGTTTTTTAAAATAGTTTATAAATAGTGTTTCAGAAATTTAATATATAGTATTCGGGGGTTCAATGAATTCCCTTTTGTAAAGCGATCGGATTATTAAAAGCACATTATAAGAATGCTGATTGTTTTTTAAGAAAATGGAAATGCATCCAATTGACAAATAAAACGTTTAATATCAGTATAGTATTATTTATTGTAATAAGGAAAATGGGATAATAATTCGAATTGTATATTCTACTAAAACAAGATCTGGAAATTACACAAAAATATCAAACCGAAGTAGGCCTATATGTTGTACAGATGTACCGTGAAATAATATAAACGAAGCAACAATAGCTTTATACATGTATACTATTAATTTACATATTACCTTAAGCATTAAGCATTACACATAATATTATTGCAAGTCATTATTATTTTATATTATTAAAATAGTTATTTGGAGAAAATTATGCTCTATATAATATTTACATATTTTTTTATATAGAAATAGTCAATTTAATTTTCTGTGAATACAAACAACATAAATAATTATGATTATACAGCACAAAGTACACAGTCGTAAAAACGTCTAATATGTCAGAAATAAGTGTAGCCGATGTCACTAAGTGCAAAATTTCGCCTCAATAATACAATAAGATTACTGTTATGAATAGTGAGTTGTTATCAGGAGACATTTCAGATAATCCTTTTTTTTATTAAACAATAAACTGATTACGCCAACTCGAAGTCCCTAATAGAAATAATAATTCCCGCACATTCAGCAACTATACCATGAATAGTTGCTTAAAATAGAATATGAAGTAAAGGAGCTATTCGTTATCATGGAACAAAGTAGTAAATATTGTAAATAAATGTTACTCTCATTCAAAGAACAGCTGGTTTAATATGTTGATTCAAGTTGATCGTGTTTATCTTTGTACGATTATTTTACATTATTGTATAATAGTGTTGTATGGAAATAACTTACACTCTCTTGCTTGCTTAATTTGCTTATTCATGCGAACGTTGTATTTGCATATTAACATTTTTTACCATTTTATTACTGTATATTATTAGATTTATCTGATTAAAACATCCATATTTTGATTTGTCACTTTTAAATTATAAACATACACGATTGATAAAGCAAATTACATAACAGCATTGAAAAGAATAATTTACAAATTTTTATGGTTAGAGAACTACTTTGTGATTACTATATTAATAATTAGCGAATTTCACTAGAACAATTAAAATCAATATATTTTCTATTAAATATTCGGTCAAACTACTTAAAAAAACTACTTATATTAATAGATACCGTTATTGTATAATTTATTATTTAAAATTATACAATAAAATAATATGGAAGACTATTACTTAAATAATCAAGTTAAAAAAATTATTGACATTTAAAATCATCGTATTGACTATTGTAGATTTAGATTACTGTTTTGTCTCACTTTTCTTAGTTACAATTTACCAAAGTTTATAAAAGTAATAAAAAATAACTTGATATTATACTGTTGCAAACGAATGTGTCAGGTGATTATCTTAATAAGTAAATAAAAAAATAATGAAAACAATTGTTTCCCTCTTCTTTTGCTTTAATAGACCTAACGATCTATTCATTAATAGTTGATCGCTTCATGGTTACTATTTTGACTCATACAGCGATGAATTATCTAAAGGTATATATTGCGTTATTTCATTATGCTTTTATTTTATTCTCCCATTACCTTCTTGTCCTCTCATTTCCTTTGCTATATTTTGCTCCTAGTTTACCTACTCCAAGGAAATAATAGGACTCAACCTTTGTACACAAGCTGCAATTATATCTAAACCTTTCGAATTTAAACAAATCAAGGTTTACATTCGTGAACATTGTTTACATAACTATGTTAAGAGTTAAGGGTGGTAAATATTATCTATAGTTTAGGTTAAAAGATATATGAATAATATTTAATAACATAGATTAGCTAATAAATGTAAATGTAACCTGCTAATAATATTTGATTTTACTATAATCAGTACTGAAATTATACTTTTGTTTAATATAATAACTTTCTTTGTCTGTGAGCTATAAGTGAATGAATTCCTAATGAACATCAATTAAATAAATATATACAGTACATGTGTGTGTATAGTTCTATCATTTTGTGGGACTTTGTTAAATTTGTAAATGTATAAGTTCTATCGATAGTATGTTGCAAATTATGGTGATATCTATATTATATCTATAGATCAATATCATGGGATATTTTAGACATATAGGCCTATTAAAAAAAACGTTGTTACAAATTAATTCCTACATTAAACACCACTAAAACATGAACATAAATGAAATTCATTTATTATTATATTCATTTTTGCTTTAGAATAATAGACATATATGATTTTAAAATTCACTACGGATAATATTTTACTCAAATTGTTTTTTGATCAATGAGCGAGTTTGTATATGTATTTTTTCAAACTTAGTACATTTTTTTTAATGCAATAATAAATTTTAGATCTACAAATAATGCATATTTTGGGTATTTAACAAAATATTATTTTAAAGAATCATTTAATTATAAATTAGATCAACAAAAAAACAATTAAGGACACTTTGGATGACTAATAATGTATTATAGGGTCTATATAGACCTCACGGTAAACTATGTACGTGATTAAACTGTTAATAAAGTAAGAATTTATTATATCTATATATTATAGGTTATTTATTAACATAATTAAATACATATATAATTAGTCTTATTTTTTGTTTTAAATATCATAAAAATGTCAGTAATGCTTTTTCTTTACTTATAAAATATCCATGATCAATATTAATTTACATTTTTCATGTTACATAACATATTGTTTGAAAAAGTGAAGACATAATATATATTATTATTATCTAATGTTTAATGTAACAGTGTTTTTAAATTGTGAATAACGTAAATTATATATATATAAATATATATATTCATCAAATTAATTAACTATTTCACGTGCTGTTTTTAATAGACGATAAATGCAACTTTTTGTATCGTTTTTATTTTGTCTATTTTATAACCTACTTGTTCATACAATTCTGGAATAACTGGCATTACGAATTTTTCAGAAAATTACTTTCCCAAAAAAGTTTAGATATAGTTTATTTGAAAAAAAATATTTCGTCATATGATTGTCATCGTAAATTTCTATCGAAACATCATTATCAGACAACTACATTTATTTCTGTTCTCATAAATGTCCAATGAGCAGTATTTATTACAAAAAATGTTACAAAACTATTTCTTTAAAACACATGATTTGGGTTCATGCAAATTCCCTGAAATTATAGATAGAAGATTATTTTATTTATTTATTAATTATAGAAGACTTATTTTAATGAAACAAGCAGTTAGCCATGTAAATAGCAATTATCAGAAACTTTTAAGCCTAGCCTTTCAAACAAATGATATGTCTAAAGCTTTAATATTTTCTAAACCGTCGAAATGTAAAACTAATAATTTAAAATAAGGAGAATTTACTCCTTTATTGCCGTAATAGATGCAATGTATGCATTTTCAATGTATTTTCAGTCTTTATATATGTTAAAACAAGTTTCAGGAACGTTAAATAGAGATATTAAAGTTGTTCATCTTTTTTCAAACTCTTCAGTGTAAACAAATGAACTGTCATGTTTCTCATATTTATTAAAATGTTGATTGTTAAGCTATATATAGCTTACTTAACGTAAATTAATTTGACAACTTTGATCGTTAAAGCTTAAAGTAGTAATGGGTAAATAAATTATTCAAAATAAACCTAATTAAATAAGTAAATAATTATTTTGAAAGAATTATGATAATACTTATTTATTTACTTTTATCTGATATATGTTTTCAAGTATTTAATATAACCTGTTATAACAGTTGTTTGTAGAAAGATATACAAAAATATGTTATCTTATTTCTTTTGGTAAACACAATACTGTTAAAAAACAAAAATTGTAAATAAAACAATTTAGAAATTTGTATTATACGCCCTTTCTCTGTAGCTAGCTGTAAAACAGTTTCAACAGATTGGATATTGGATAATTGGATAACTCTCAATAAATAATTGTAGTTGATAAACATTGTTCTACAAAAGCAATATGCATTGCATATATATCACACTAACTCATTTTAAGGAAAATACCAATAATTTTAATACTAATCGTTTTAACCATAATAAATAATTAATTTCAACCTTTGAACAGTTTCAATTAGTGTTCCAGTGGTAACGTTATCAAGATTAAGAAGTATATCTATTTCACAGTTTAATTAACTTTGACATAATGCTTGATGTGAGTGTCAGTAAAGCCAAGAAATTAACTCTGATTCACATTGTCTGCATATCGGCATGTCGGTCATACCACAGAACAAGCAAGAGACCAACAAGGAGTTTGATCACTTTTTTGAGGGCCCCGAAAAACTCTTAGAAATACAGTTTTTAACGGATAGAAGTTGGAATAAAGCGGAAAGACCAGACTTGCGCAAAATTCCGCGGTGAGTGACAATATCTTCTTCTTTTCAGTAAAATATGTGTAATAATTAGGTATTAGTCCTTTTAGTCCTTTACTAAAAATATATATAAAACAAAAGACAATAATATTAACATGAATATTAATAAACTCGTGCAACATACACAGGTTAATGAAGAATTAAAAAATAATATAATTAAATTGAATTGAAATGAAATAAATGAAACTAAATTAATTATAACAATTAAAAATACCATTTTGAAAATATAGTTACTAACATATATGTATTAACCAAATATAATTATATATATAGTTTCACAAATCGAATGGGCTCCAAAATAATATTAAATGCGACCCAATATGTAAAATTCGATTCGATTGGGCCCCACAAAAAACGGGGCGTATTGGATACATTTGGGGCCCAATAAACTGATTATAAATGAAGCGAATTCGACATTTTGGGTCGCATGAGATATTTATTTTGGGGCCATTTGATTTGTAAAAATATATCACTAAATATATCATTATCTAATACTTAGACTTTAGACTTAGCGTGGAGTTTTTACATTGTTTTGTTTGTTTAGTTTTGTAATGTTTTGTTTGCATTAAATTTTAAAAAAATGTTCAACATGGATTACAATTTAAAATTTTGAATGATTTGGTATGTATTAAGTAGTTAAATATATAACTATTTTAAACGAACTTTTACTTAGATATAATTCAAGTTTTAACAAAAATTAGATAATTTACTAAATTTTGCTTGTCCAGTTATTTAAGGATGAACTTTAGATAAAACACAACGCTAACATTAAATAATACAATTTGGTGCAACTAAATTAGTTCTAATTATTATAAATATTAATAAAAAGTGTTGTATTCGCAAAAGTTTATAAATGGAAATCAATCAAATCAGGAATGTCAGGTAGAGTTACTGTTGTACACATTTAACATTTAGTAACTTAATATTTTTTGTTATTTAATACTATCTTTGTTTTTTATTACAAAACACATGCAGATTATTATTAGTATAAATGAAAATTAGGGTTATGTATATATTTATTAATGTAAGTTAATCTTTAAACTCATATACTACTCCCAACAAACAATAAAGAAGCAGGGTATATTTTAAAGAAAGGGTCAGTTCAAGGAGAACTCTCTAATCTTCTCTATAGAGATATTAAATGTACATAATTATTTGTATACAAAAAATTCAATGCTGCAAGACAATTTAAAATTACACACACTAACAAAATAAATTGTAAAATCGGTACACACACATTTTTTTAAATGAAGGTTTTGTTGATGAGTTAATATTATAATACAATATAATTATAATGAAAATTATTATATTTAATTTTTGAAAATTATTTTGCATGAAAGAAAAATTATATCAGAAATTGATGTTATAAAAATGACCAAACAATTATTTTTAAATTTTAAATGCTATATACGAGTAATTGATTGTATTACTATACAATTACATGCATCATGTTGATTCATTAACTAGTTTTATACTAATTATAAATAATGAGCTTTCTGGACATTTTCAAATACCACCCTATCTCTCATATGGTTCATTTGCACAAATTAATTTTTCAAACCTATAATCTTATCATCAAATTAAAAAGAAAATGGTTTTGTGATAACAAAAGTTTGATATTTATATATTTTTGTTAACTATAAAAGTGATTTACAATATAAAATTAAGTTATATTACATAGATTATTCTAATTTTACAATTTAATTCAATTTTCAATAAAAAGCAGCAAATTGTCCACTTCTTGTGTTAAGGCCATTGAGATTAAGGGTATTATACTTACTTAGTGATCAATCAACCCGACTATGTCGATCAGATGTATTACTCAAATCAGATCTTTCTAATATTCTTAATTTGACATGTTGGCCAAAATCATGGTTTAGTAAATTGTTTAGCAATAAATGGTATTTAACTCAATTAATTATTAGCATTACATTTTTCATAAAATACTTTTCCTCGTTTTGTTTGTTTTGTACTATTTATATGGGGCCGTTCATTCTAATAATTAAGCTTTTACCAGTTTCGCCTATGTACGACTTATTACAAAGTTTACAATTAATGCCAGAAGAACGGTTTCTCCTTTGTTTATGCGGTATTCTATGATATTTATTTTAGTAAAATATCTTGCAGTTATTAAGTTACAACATTTGAAATTCTTTTATGAATTTGTATTTGAATAGGAAATTCTTTTCTAATTTCACCACTAGTTTTTTTAAGTGTGTCTTCTATCGTAAGCAGATATATTTGGAAAATATTTAAATGTATATTTAGAGCAGTGTTATAGTTAATTACTTACATCCATGTTGTCGACTGAGTTAACCGTAGAACGACCAATGGGACAACGATTATAATATTTCTCTTTATATATAATTTAAAAAAGTTTATAGACGTTTGAGCTAAAATTTTCTAACAGCAGCTAAATTAACTAAAATTGTTTAAACAATAATATTTTATATTAAAATTTCTATGTAATTTTCTTCTGACTATTTGATATTCCATATCGAAAATTTATTCTTAACGTTCTTATTGAATCCAAGAATAAAGCGTTTTTTAAATATATAACTCCACAATAATTCTTAAATCACAATATTAAAAATAAGCACATGCTTTTTCAATAAAAAATGTCAAAAACATATTTTACCAACAAAATTTATTTTATATCAAATCTAAACTATTATGTATACATATTATTTGTCACGAACATGCTAAATTGTAATAATTAAAATGTTTGTATTACCAAATCGTATCAGCAGATATCCTTAAAAGAACGTATTTATCAAAGACGATAAAAATAATTGAAAATCATAGCGTCATTGACGTTAAACCACAATACCTAACTTCTCGATTTTTGTTTTGAGTATATTTATGTTAAATAGATATTTTATTTCGTATCTTTCTGTAATACAGATACTTAGACAAATTGTGTGTAATTTATATCTCCATTATTGGCAGTTACAACTATAATTTCGCATAGCCGTTGCATAAAGTCATACATGTCGAATGATTAAATACAATTATTTTACTGTACTGTCAAACAATTACGTAGCGGTAGCAATATGATTACTAATACAAGAGAAAAAAATTTGATATTCCACAAACGATTATAATCCTTAAACAAGAACATCTTTTATTCAGGAAAACGTATATAATTCCGAGAATTAAATAAAAAAATGTCAATGACCAAAACTATATTGAAGACAAATAAATTACATTAATAAACTGTTTAATTACTAAATTGATTGGTGTATTTACTTATTTGCATTAGTATTATACCACTTACATGTGTTTTTAGCCACCAAATTAGTAAAAGTAAATGTAACTAATCAATTCTTTTATAAAATAAACCAAGAAAAAAATTGAACTGTTTTGTATTTTTGTGTTACACCATATTTATTATTTCAAATGTTCTACCATTTGCAAAACCAACTAACTGAGTTAGTAATAATGGGAAATAAATACATATTTCTGTGCTATAAAAAGTATATTAATGACATTAAACATCTAGGAATATAGATTTATATTCATACGTATTTATATTAAAATTACCATATGTATACCGCTACGGACACCTGTCCTTAACCAAATTCTTGATTTGGTGATTTATAATATTATGTTGACTTTTATACATATTAAGACAATACTGTTACTGTTATCTTTGACTACGATCAATGGTAACTTATTAATTTTAACATATAAATGAATTTTTACAGCGATATAACCACACGTGAGTACATTTTAAGAAATGACTCAGTTAATTATATCAGTAGTAATAAAAGCTGCTAAAGGTTAAAATGTTCTTCAATTATTTATTACAATGATAAATAATCTTTGATTGTGTCTATATATCGCGTCACATATAATATATATATATATATATATCAATTATGGATAGTTATAAATCAATTAACTCGCTTCGCTCAGAAAACAAAATGAAAATGGTTTTGAAAAAGGAAAGTATATTCTACAGTTAATAAAAATGTATATCAATTGGTAACTATATTTTTTTAATGTGGATAATTTATTGCAAAATATGTATATTTTTCTAATTGTGACAAAACGCGATTGAGACAAATGATCAGAATTTATAGTGGATTATAATAGTATTGTTGTATATAGTACCAAGTTTTATAAAACTATACTAACGTGCATTAACACTGTAAAATACAAAGATTAGTATACAATCGGTTCAAAAATTCAACATTATATGCGACGATACTATTATAATCAATTAAGTATTGAACAATAGACACAAACCCGCTATTTAAAAAAAAACAATTATAAAAATTAGTTGAATTATTATTACATAAAAGTTTGTAGGTATATTATAATAACATAGTATGTACACATAAAACAATAGCGTTCAATAGTTTGTGTGACCTCCAAGAGCTAATGTCACAGCTGCCAAACGAGCAGGAAAAGATTGAAGCAAGCATTTGAATAAGTCTGTCTCATTCTCTTAGTTTATGACAACATATGAATTATGAATGAGAACGTATGAATTACTTTCAAACAATATTTTCATTTATTTTATTATAATTCTATTATGACACATATTTTCAGTCAACTCTATAATATTTTTCGATTTTGTCGTTTTATAGAATTCTTATTTGAAAATCAAAACACTTCAGTGTATTTTTAACAGATAATTATCAACTAATTATCATTAAAATTTTATTTTTAGATTAAAGTAACAAAGCCAATTATACGGAAATAATTATAAATGTAATATTTCAGAGGTATAGGCCTATAGCGGTATTATCAAAGATACAAAAAATTATTTGCAATATTTGCAAGACATAGACAAATATGAATTTGAATAATGTGATAATTGAAAAAAGAATACATTTACTGTTTATAAGATAGAACAAAAATATATATGTATATGTACAAGTCGGTGGATGTGTTTGACAAAGTTATGTGAATATGTTAAACATAAAATAATAGGAGTTCCTCAGTCTCCATTAAAAAATAATAATTTGGATTTGTTCTTCTCAATTAGGTCAATAATAAAACAGTCATCCTAATTGATTGAGAATAACAAACCCCAAATAAGTTATAAAAAATAGTATGAGGAACTGCAATTTATAATGATTTAAAATCATTCATTAATTTTCTAATATGTCCACATAGTATACATACAGATTAAATCTTATCAAAAGTAAAGGTATCATCTATTCAATAATTTATCACTTTTATTCAAATTCAAATTTCTTTAGTTCTGCTAATATTCTTCGAACTATAAAATTATTTGTTGTATCTTTCATAATAGCGAGCGATATACTATGGTAGCCGACAGGGATCAAAACGAAATTCACCCATTTAACAACATATATGTACACATATTTAACACATATGTACGTATATGTGCACATATGTACACATATTTAACACATATGTACGTATATGTGCACATATATGTTAAATATGCGCACATATATGTTAAATATGTGTACATATGTGTACATATATGTTGTTAAATGGGTGAATTTCGTTTTGATCCCTGTCGGCTGCCATAATATACCGCTGAAATAATAGTCTGATCATTCTTAGCAGCTTTCTTATTTCATGTTACATTATTATGCTACTAAATGAGAACCGCTTTTATACTAAGGTAAAAATAATTGAATTTGTAAAAGGTAAATGAGCACATTCTAATCAAATCTTCAACACCACCACGAAACAAATAAAAAATATTAATAAAAAAGAACCAGAAATTATAAAAGTTTTTAATGAAAATAAATGTTGCGTTTAATAATATTATAAACTCAGAATAATACCTACCATAAAGCTTAATGTTAAATGCCAAATTAGCTATTGGGATTATTTGCAATAATATTTTTTCGTGATTTTTTTTTAATTAATGAGTGAATGACTGTATTGCATATTGTGAAAGAAATAATATTTTACTATTTTATTACTAAGTTGCAATTTTATCAAATATTAAATAATAAATAGTGACACATTTTGTATTTTTGTAACATGACTAATAAATATTTTCTCGTTAAAATAACTATTCCAATTTCATATCGAAATATTTGTATATCTTTTTTAATATTAAGTTTTTTTACGTACATGTGTCACTTTTAATTTTGTTATTTACGCAATAAACTCGAAACTTTTCCACAAAAATGAAGCAACTGAATTAACTTATATGTACCACGCGTCTTTCATCTTTGTTTATTTCTAATTTCCATAAATAACATTAAGCAAACATATATATAGATACGCAGACATTGACTCAATGGATTCATCTATTCTTCTCATGCTTTGTAATAAATTAATGCGTTGGAGGACTTTGTATTAATTGATTTTACCCCTAAAAACTTTGTAGAACTCAATCAAAGCATCTGTTTCATTGAAATATTATTCACACAATGTGTATGGACTCGTGTCCAAATAATGCAGACATCGTTATTTTAATTATTTAGTTTAAAATAAATTGTTTAATAATTAACATTGATCTTTTAAAAATATAATTTTTCGATATCGTTGTAAACAATTATTGAAACTAAATTTCACTTCTCTACATTATACTATTATATATAATTTATTTATTTAAAATTCCAATGTTTGGCTTACTTTGAGCTCTCTACAAAGTAAATATGATATATATTGCATAAACATTGTAACTTGTGAGCTATTCGTTTTTTAAATATATATTTATCGCAATTTAGTCTTAGTCATATACAATAATAATCTATATTCAACAATATTTTTTAAATTAGTTAATAGACTTAGTAAAAATCTCAGTTTGCAGTGGAGATATAATACATACAATACGATACAGTCCACAATACTGCAGAGAAACTGAGAAAACAAACTAATTAAGTAACTTGTGTTGTTTTGTAATTTATCCACTATAATGATACCCGCTATACTGATAAACACTATAATTATACCCACTATAATGATACCCACAATAATGATACCCACTATAATGATACCCACAATATTGATACCCACTATACTGATACCCACTATAATAATACCCACTATACTGATACCCACTATAATAATACCCGCTATACTGATACCCACTATAATGATACCCACTATACTGATACCCACTATACTGATATCCACTATACTGATACTCACTATAATGATACCCAATCCTAATTTATGTTGGCTTAAAGTAGAAAGATTGTTTGAATCCATATGAACTCACGATAAGTTAAATAAATATTAATTTAACTTTTTTAGTTTATTTAAAACAAATATAGTTATTAATTTAAAATTACCACCCTACATTTTTGACAAAATTTAAGAAAAATGATCACAAATACCAGTTTCACGAATGGAATGATTATAATGTAAGAAATAAGAATTAACAGAGTAAAGGGAACATGAAGCACGCATCATTCTATATAAATTCAGTCCGCTAAGTCAATATTTAGTTGCTCCTCCACGATTTCGAATGAGGACCATAATACGCCGAGGCATTGACTCAACCAAATCGTTTAGGTACTACTGAGATAAGCCGCGCCAAACTTGCTGTACACGATCACAGAGCATTGCTTTGGATGTTATCTGTGCACATTGTATCCAATTGAGCGGTCATTTAAGACCACACGTTCTCGATCGGGTTCATGTCTGGCGATTGAGGGGGCCACCCCATGACTGTCAAGCCCTCCCCTAAAAATCACGCCATCGTAGCGGCAGCTTTGTGAATGGGGGCATTGTTTTGTTGGAAAATGAATTGCTGCAAGCGCATTTCGTCGATATTGAGATTATTCTGCAGCATTTGAATATATTATATCCTACTGCATTCAGGCGACCATTGACCTTTGCAAATGCCCCAGTTTGGTTCCCACGGAAACATCCCCAATACATGAGCTTACTTCCTCCTGAGTGGATCATCAGCCGCGTTACTCCAGGACGAAGCGTTTCGTTCGTGAAGCATCTGACATATCGCCTTTGCTTGGTTTGCACCATGGCTATAGGAACTTCGTCCGAGAAAACAACTTGACGCCATTGGTCTACTGTCCAGTCACGATGTTGATTCGCCCAGTTCAGTCGCTTCATTCACCTTGTTGGCCGCCGAGATCATCGGTTTCTTCTTTGCCAGCCTGCTACGTAGGCCGAATGATATCATGCGAGTTCGTACTGTACTTGAGGCAATATCAGTTAGCTTTAGCCTTAAAGCACTTTTGGAGTGCACCTTTCAGTTCCTAAAAAAATACTTAATTTTAAAGTTCAAATATTTTGGCTTGTATTGCAGTACATTATAATACTGTAAATGTGAACTAAGAGTGAAGCTTATATAAGGCCTCAGTATACTAATATTCATAGTTTTACACCAATAAGTCCTCTATG
>JAUZND010019340.1:0-51227 GCA_034780555.1 Coelogynopora nodosa | reverse complement strand
TATTTATTAATTATGTTATATATTATTTAATATTAATTCAATAATGTAATGCATTAGCAATACAACAAAAATAGGTATTAGTTGTCGAGCACAAAAGTTTTGTTTTACACAATACCACAGATTATTAAATTAATTTAGTATCTATGTAGAACAATAACATAGTAGCACGAAATGTGTACCTATATCTGGCTAAGAAATCATAAACGATCATTGTTATCTAAATAGGTTTCTGACTGCATCAGATTTTCTCTCATTTCTGGAGAATAATAATCAAAACTTCAGCGAATGAAACACTATTTTAGAGCGAGGAAAAAATAAACTATTAGTTTTGCTGTTATTTGACAGTTTATCAGCGACGTATCATAATGAAACGCACATATAAAAGCTACAGCAAGAATGAATCCCAGATTGGATTTTCATCAACAGCTAGCAGTTGTCTCATATGACCGGAAATGAAGCTCAATATTTGTTAACCGTTTGTTTGTACTGTAAAAAATATTTCAAACATTTACAAATGTGTAGAATAGATATAATATATAATACACTTACATAAATAGAAATTTTGATTATTTCATATATTAGTGCAACTCTCATATTTTAGTGAAATTGGGGATATTTATTTACTTGTCATAATTTCCACCATGAACCATCACCAATTAACTATGCATTTACACAAATAAATGGCGACACTGATGTAAAGAAATAATTGCATACCAATAGTCCAACTTGACCCAGTTTTATCAGCTGATCCTCAGCCAAAGTTTCCGAGGAGTCGTCTGCTTCGAAAGTTTGTGTTGTTGTCCCGGTGGAGTCTGCGGTGAAATTATGAAAAGAGGCACATTTTTGCTTACGATATACGTATGGGGGAAGTATAAGGTTATTAAAAATGCTTACAAAGCTTAGTAAATCATGAATTTCTTCCATGATCCAATATATTATTAATATTTTAGAAAACTTGGAGTCTATAATTGTTAAGATCTCGATTTATAATGAATTTATTGGTTCGACGTGAGTATTAATATCTTGCCCATTTCAAAACAACTTCTTGCAAATCTTAGAAGATTTTTTTCTTTTTCTTTGTAAATTATTGATAAATTTCACAAGATTTTGGTAAAATTGTAAAAAATCTCACTTTCAAGTCTATAGGTTATACACCTATCCTGTATTTAATAAATATATTATATAACATGTATAACATTTATAACAAATATAACATTTATAGAAATATTTTTGAGCATAATTATTTGCATTTTTATTATATAATTAAAAGTGTATAATGCATGCTGTGTGCATATTCCTCTGAAATGGGAGATTCAGGAATATTTATGGAAACGCATTAATTGCGTACAGAAGGCGATTCTCTGTCATCGTTTAATTGTACCAATGTTATGACAAATATATAAGTTACTCAGCAAATTATAGACTTACTTTACTGTATTCAATTTAAATAATTGCACTTAGTTTTATGAACAAATAATTGATTATATCGAGCATTTTATAAATTACTTAACTAAGGTACGGAAAGGGTACCTAAAGATTTATGTAAGTTTTTCCATAAAAAATTACCATAAGATGGTTTAACTATTACATTATATTATACAGTCAAATTACTATTATATGTTATAACGATTACAAGAACTATAGTTACCATCAGCTGAAAATCGTATGTTATATTTCTATGACGTTTATCAACAGTTAAATGTTCAAATAATTTAAAGTCTGGAACATGTTATACAAAAACTATTTTAGCCTACTTCGACTTAGTAACCTTTAATAACCAAATAATAACGTATATATATATATATATATAAATAATGACATACGTATACATATATCAAATATTTACTCGGTTACCATTCATACTTTTCAAAACACAAAACTTGTCAGATAAAAAAGTGAAAAAGGAAAATCAGTTATTTAAAATATTAATAAATCTTTTAAACTAGTTGATATATAGAGAGAGAGATATTTTCACTTGAAATATCATTTATATTATCATGAATAGCGCAGTTATCTAAATACAAATAAATGCATAAATGGAATTATCGATCCACTATATATGGAAGCATATATACAGTAAACAATTAATTATAAAGATGTATATATTTTTTTTACTGCTTTTACGTATAAATACACAATATGTTAACAGCAGCTGTTAGAAACATTAGCTATATTTCAAAATTGCGACATTATAATATATAGACTATATACCAGCTGTATAGTATGTGCAACTAAAATGCATTAAAAGCCTAAAGTATGTAGCTTTGTAGATTGGACAATTCTATAGACTTTTTATTGTTTAAGGTTTTTTAATGGATATATGGAATGATAAATATAGGTATAATGGGTTATTTAATTGCATCATAATCAGAAAATCTCTGAAATATAACTCCATGTGCGTGATGTATAATATCGATTGTGTATATTTAGTTAATTTGCATCATTTTATCTAACTTATAACCTCTTTATATTTTCTAATGTAAATATTGTATTATTTAAAATGATCTGTTGTTTTTAAAAAAACGAATATATGTACACTTTTAACACAACATTATAACATTAATTAATACATGAAATCAGAAAAGTCGAATTCGAATTTTCATCTGTTATTAAATAAAACAAGTATACTAGTTAGTTTAAATTTATCATTTTAAGTTAATTTTCATTACAAAAGTTATAATTCCCTAATGTTGCTTATTGATATTTTGTTTTCTATATATATATTGATATATAACAAAACCTCTTCGCTATCATTCGCCAATTTAAGATAATTGTTACGATGAAAGAAAATATTTTTTATCAAAATTTCTGTTCATATACATTAAAATTTAAAATTAATTAAATAATATTATTTCAATCTATATTATATAATCTATAATCTCATTCATAAATATTTATAATATACTGTGTTCAAATAAAATAAAATGACTAATTCTGAGATATTTATATTCAAGTGCGTACACACATGCACACGAAAAGTAACTACACCTATATGATATAATGCATCCAAAGTCATTGTTAACAGTCTACAATTTTGCGCCTACTTTTGTAATGTTCGTAAAATGTTTAAGTCTATGGGGTGAAGTCCTGATAACGACTTAATATGTTCATCAAGAGTGTAGGTATTAAAACATGTCGTTACCATCCATGACAATTCTTGTTTTCTTGGACCCGGTGGTAGTTGCGGCCAGCTTGAGGTTGTCCTCTGGATCTCTGGCCAGAATGAAATTGTCCGGTTCACACTCTCCGGACACAACGGACTGAAAGGGAGTTCAAGTAATCGATAATATTACATCCTCATGCGGAGGTGGTATACAGCAATTCGAAAATGGGATAACTTCATATATGTTATATTGAATGGTAATGTACGTTTTAATATTGTGTTGTTTTTCAAATGATTAATTATCTTTTACGTATAAAATATTTTTTTCAATTATTATTAATTTTAGACTCAATTAGTATTAAATTTAAATTTATATAATTATCTTTTTTAAGTATAAGTGTGTCGTATATTTTTACCTTAAATCACAATTAGGAATGTTTCATATAAGTGAATGTTATAAATTTCATATCAATGTATAAAATAATAATACATAATAGACTAGTTATATGATATGTTCTCAGTATTGCATCTGTTTTTTAAATCTGTTATAAACTTTCTTTTAAATTCACAGGTTTGACATGCCATCTTATCACTCCAGGCATGTTTTACATCTAGAGTACAAGCTATGTTTGGATTGTAAAAATTTATTATTTTTAATTTATATTTATAGTTTCGATATAACACAATCATTT
This sequence comes from Coelogynopora nodosa, assembly GCA_034780555.1. NCBI lineage: Eukaryota > Metazoa > Platyhelminthes > Proseriata > Coelogynoporidae > Coelogynopora > Coelogynopora nodosa. Next base: position 47,432 of record JAUZND010019340.1, on the reverse strand, counting down.
TGCTTGACTATTCTGGAGTTTGGTTCTGAATAGTGTCTTTAAACCTTATTGATATTATTATAAAACTATTATTATTATTTGGAAATCGCTTTAATAAATTTTGGTTTCTTATTTATTTTGTATTTGTTTTGTGATGATGTTAAACAAAAAACTTAAATTTAATCATCTACTTTTGTTTTACAGATGAATAGTTTTATTTTTAAATTATACAGTTAATCATGGATAAATAATAATCAGAAGTATCTTCATATTAAATAGCTAAATAGTCTTATTTCAATCTCTACTCGAAACAGTAAAATTTAATAGAACTTATTCCCTTAAATTTTTGACATCGAGCTCCTTATCATTCGTCAAAAAACATACTACATGTTTGTTATTTTGTTGACAACGCTATTACTAACTTATAATGTAGATTAATTGTCAGACAAATTTTAAAAAATGTCCTTATTATATATATAAATACATTTTACATTATATATATATAAATAAACATCGTAGAGTGAAAACTTCACTATACAGTAAGAATTTTAAAATTGTACATACAAATAATAACTTGTGATACTATAAATACTAACTGTCGCTTGTTGGTGATTTTTATATTAAAACTTTGCAGATTGCTTCTCACAACATAATTTAATGATTCCCAATTCTAATCGGGGAATACTAAATTACATACAGTCGAAAAATATGAGAAATTGTCTAGAATAATCACCCATTATATATAATATTGTATGTGGTTAAAATAATTCATATACAGTTGAAAATAATACAAGCTAAGGCGTTTACTTTTTCTATGAATAATCCATTCTATAATTATATATTTAATAATCTCTGATTTATTGTATATGCTGTTATCTACTACTTTTGCAGTACTACATAAATATGCATAATAAATTTTTACACCACTTTATTATTAAAATAAAGTATACATTTAACCTTTTTTCGAAAAAGTAATATAATATGCTGTGATTTTAAATACTCAGTGAAATGAACAATGTAGCCTACCCCGTAAATAATTTAATTAATATTGAAAAAAATGCATACGATTATTTTCAAAGCCCATGACAAATTGATGTGAATATATTATAATTACTGTTAGAAATACAAACAAGATATTTTATTCATCAAATATATTATACGTATCTATAGGCATATAAGGGTTCTATAATCCACATCTATCATTTATTGTCAAAGTATTTAATTTTTTTTACAAGTTATAACATTAAGCTTTTATAACATGTTTGCCTTGATTTGTGTAATTGCATATTTTGTGTTTCGAATTCCACCATTGAATTCCACCATTCCAGCAATGAATTACTAAATATACCATAATAGTAAACAATACATAAAGGAATTCACATAATGTATGGGCCACTGCAAAAATATTTGACAATCATATTTTTTAGTTTATTCTAAATACATATTTATTACTGGAGACAAATTATGCCTTATCCCATTTTATTTTAAAATAATCCGCATTAAATTAAAATATATTATACAAACATATTATCGCTTCATTAGATTAAAGTTGAATAATGATATTACCAACCAAATATTTTAATAAAAAATACAAAAATTAAAAAACATTGCTAAATATAATAATAGGGTTTGTTAATTTATACTAAATAAACACCCCTATACGTTTATAACACATTACACATAATAATATGCTTTATATATATATATTTTTTTAAACGTAGATGACAATATATATAAATATTGATTCCGTCAGATAAAATTTAATAATAATTACATATGCTATGCCATAATATGCATGTGATTATGCGATCTGCATATAATTCAATATAATGTATTCCCAGACTGTAATATAAGACCTTTAACCTATTCTCAACAATAAATAAATTATAAAACATATTTGATACTTTTATTTTATCCAACAATATCTTTAGAAAATGTACGTTGTAGATAGCCTACTTATATATTAGAATACAGTATAACCACACATATACTTCCATATAAATTGTCTAACTAAAAACATGCTCTGTTTTGTAGTATACAACTCTACATTAAAAAATATATAAATATACAAGTAATGGTAAAATAAAATTATATATTTTTGGAGACTGATGTTAATCACAAATCACCCAACCTCATACCAACCAGCACACGCCTATGTTTTGTCGGAGTGTTTTTCATTTTAGTCTCTACCTCGCTAGACTATAGAATTAGCAAACATTCCAATAATATTCATTGATCGTGTGGAGTGAGTGAGTTAGCGCTTGCTACTAAACCTGCATCTTCTTTCTTCTCTATGCCATCTAGCCATTTTAGGCAGACGTAAGCGCGATTAGGAGAACCTTGTTAACCAATAGGAAGTGACAAGTAAGTCAGTGTTATGAAAACCTCTTGCATAGTTTAGCTATGTTCAGCTTTGGTTTTAAGTTGCAGTTCTACAGTGCTAGCTACTATTATGGTTTTGTTGATTTAGATTTAGGTGAGTTGAGTTGATTCAGACTCAGTTGATTTAAAATGGAAAAACCCGAACGTCAAAAACGGCCACGCTCGAGCAACTTTTCGCCCAGGGAAATGAACGTTCTCGTCGACGGGGTAATTCAGCACAAAGCAATACTGCTCTCTCGTGTACAGGAATTTTCCATGCACCGTCGGAAATTTACCGTCTGGAATCGAATTCTGTACCATGTCAATGCGGTCGGAGACGGAGTGGAGAGAAAGAACAAAGAGATTCGCGTCAAATGGGCCCGTCTAGTCTGCAACACTCGACGCAAGGTGGCCGTGTGGGAGACGGCTATGGCTGAAGCCAAGAGCAGCGGTGATCCCACTAAGACAATCCCCCTAGAGTTAAATATCCTTGAGGAGAAAATCAATAATTATATCCTCCCCTACGAGGCCAGTTTGGACGCACGACAGCCTTCCATCATGATTGAGAACGATCCCTCAAAGATTGACGACTTTAGCTGTTATACCGTCACAGGCAGGGATGACTCACCCATCATCTCTTTAAAGGTTCGGCTTCATTTTTTTGATATTCTGACTTTTTATAGATATTTGATCTGGAAAAAGTTATCCATATTTTCTCTTTTATAATAAATAGTTATAGGCCAACTTGTTTACATTTTCTAATGGTAAACTATACGGCATACCACATTTTTTTTAATTGAAAATGAGAAAGATGTTCTAAATAATAGGCCAATGAAAAGGATAATTTATTTTGTTAAGAATACAATCTTTCTACAAATATAAATTGACTGATTTTTTAAATCTATTTTCTATTCTTTATTGTTATATAATATTACTTATACTTTCTATATTTAATGCTATATAATTGTATTATATTATGTGTGATGTATTGCTTTATAATAGCCAAATTTTACATTTTTAGAATTATTATTTTAATATTTTATTATAAATTATTTATTACAAATGCATTTTGACACTGGCCATGTTTTTTTAATATTTAGTCATTTAATAAAATATTTTATGTTCTTTAATTTATTTAGAGTATTTGAATGATAATACAAGGTACAACAACACCATATTATGTGTTATCGATTTTTCTTTCTCGAGACGATTATACTATTGCTCTTATAATATTGATTATCCTGACTGACGCTGCTTAAAAAAGCGTAAAAAGCGCCTAGAAACGAAATTGTCATTTGCTCTGGAAAAGGTCACCTATTTTGGCCTAAAGTGGTTTTGAGTATGGGCACCTAACGGAAGTTGTGCCCTCCATTTCCTTGTAAATTATACTACCATGAAAGCATCCCTAACTAATATTTATAGCCTACATATAATATATAGTATTAAAACATTATCCTATCCAGGTGGAGGACGACGAAGCCGAGGCAGCAGAAATCATAAGAGCAGCTTGTGACCACAATCACCCAACTGTTGCAGTGCTACAGGACGATGGAAGCAATAGCCAGCTTCAGTTCTCCTCCGCCAATTCTCTGGTCTTCGGCTCCTCCCTGTCACTGGCGGCAGTTAACCCTGCGGCTTCCACAGCATCCACCGGCGGCGACGTTGGCGGTCTTGCCGGGGGGGCCATTTGTATCGACGTGGATTCGGAGCCGGATGCAAAGCGACGTCACACGCGAACGTACAGTGAGGCTAGCGAGGACAACCAATTGTTGCGGTTGGAACAGGAGCGACTGGAGATTGAGAGGCAGAAGCTGGCTGCCCAACAGGATATCGCGACATCGTTAAAGAAGTTGGTGTCCATTTTGGAGTCGAAGAATTACTTGTAGTGCTTCAGCGAGACTTGTTACGAATATTAGTGCATTTCACCCGCGGCCACACGTCCTTTGAGCATTACAAATACCACCCGTTTTATCCCATACAGACCAGCTCAATGATATGTATACCTACTAACAAAATGTTACATATGCGGCATTCTTAAAAACGTTGGATGTATATTTGTGATTAGGAAAAATATTACTTGTTGGAATATTTCTAACCATTTCTTAACTTCGTTTATATGCACAGAAGAAATATGTATATATGTATAAAGTTGTAATGATATTATGTTGTTTGATTAATTGTTTACACTTAGTAAATACAATTCGTATTAAGCGTTTACAAGTTCTGAAATAGATTAATGTAGTTATTTTCTATGTATATATTTATATTAATCGTATTATATCGTTATATAATATGGTATATAATATATAATATCGTATTATAATTGTTATATATCGTTATTAAGCGTTTACAAGTTCTGAAATAGATTAATGTAGTTATTTTCTATGTATATAATTATATTACATCATTGATCATGTTTGTAATACAATTAGATTTATTTTGATTATTTGTAATAATATTTTATATTGTAGCGAACCGATTAAATGCATCATATTTTTTGTTTTTAAATAAATGTGTTATATTTTATAATTTAGCTGATCATGGTATTTATTATAGACAGGATGGCAAATTTTATACAAAGTTATACCTCGCTGACTTAATCCTATCATCAAATAATTATTAAAAAAAAAAATTTTTATATTGTTTAAATTTTGTCATAAATAAATAAACGTATCTTATGTAATATTGATTGATTTATCATAGTCTTAATAAAGTTAATTATTATCCATTACAAAAACGCTACATTACCCGGTTGTGTCCAGTATAACTTTGAATTATATTAGTAAAATACATTGTTTATATAGTAGTGTTAATATATAGTTGTGTTAAAACTAATTATATTCTTAACCTTATTCATAATTAATATTCATAATGTTTATTAATATAAAAATATATGTACGTTAAATTATGGCAATTACGTAATCCAATGCTAAAGATTAAGTTAACGAATATTCAGAATTAAATCTGTAGATAGATAACGTTTTATTTTAATATTTACACATGTTAAAAGTAGTAGGAATTATATCCACTGTGGATTACTTCACAAAATTTTATATTATAACATACAATATGTATATATAGGTTGCTATGACTTATTCTATAAGTTTAGGGTAACTTAATATAATTACCTTCCAACTCTTAGCACGAAGGCTCATATTTGCACGCTCTGGACTTTACCTGTCAATTCACTCAATTTAATGTAAGATTCAATGCAGTTGTTAACATTTTATAAATATATTTCACACATGATACTGCCCCGCAAAATTGTGACCAGAATTCGTGTTTTTGCCTATATTTGCATTGATATTGTTCCGATTTGAAAATATATTAATTTACTACGGTTCAAATAATAGGACAAATGTAATGAACATAAAGAACATTTCAAATAAAGTAAACATTGGAAAAATTTGAGAAAAATAGGTTTGTGGTAAAGCCTATAGTAATGATCGCATATAATCGCGCGTTATCATAAGATCATTATAAACAATTTACTACATTATTTCACCATTCCATAAACTAAGTAGAAAAGATAATCTATTTTCATCTCAAGCAATGAGGGGCCGTTTTGTTCCTCCACTGACTCATAGTATACAATAAATTATATCACTTGTGAATATATTATTGTTTGAACCTGTATTTGAACCAATATTAACTTATTTATATATTGTTTAGAATGTCTTTTCATGATTGCGTGTGGACAAATAAAACGTACAATTTGAATAATATTCAATTATATTATATTCAAGTATATTAAAAGGTCGCTTCATACAAAACAAGTTTTAGAATTATAACTCTTACTACTAACCTTTTTAAGGAAATTTACTCAGAAACCACATTTTTAGATTTCATCCATCAATAAATTTGCACACTTACCCATTAGTTCTTTACTTCATTGGTAGTAAGAATATTTTAATAATTGTTTGTACGTTATGTTAAATTAATAAAATTGTATTGCTCTCTCCCTGCAAACACCCCGATAATTATTATATATTCATTTATAATATCCATGTTCTAAATATAAAATTTGTTATGTATTATATACCGGTATTATAAACATACATAATTATATTAATTAAAAGCCGATTGCACATTGTTCTCAAATAATGTATATAAAATTACGTAATATTTCGCGAACAAAAATTTGAAATAATATTCTACTGTTTATGAATTCAAAAAACCTGCGCACACATTATTTTGAATGCACTAAAATTAATTATAAAAACGATATATTACCAATATTTAAAACCTTTAATATTGTTTAAAACATTATTTTTTCGATTACAATTATTCGTAGATATGCTTTTATCTTTACAAAATGCCAGTTAAGGATTTTTCTTACACTCCCTTTAAATATCAGTTTGATTAAAAAAGGTTAAACCATTTTCAGTTATGCTTTTCGTGTACTGGACTGTAAGTGTAGATGGAACAAGGTAGGCTTACTATTTTCAATTACATTAAAGTATTATTTACTAAATATCAAAATCAATTTCATTTCTGTATATGTGCCGTTAAAAAAATTACACGTTTATGAAAAAAATATATATAACAGAAATCATAGCTTTTTACATTATAATTGTCATCATTAAACCAACGTATCTCCACATTTTGACATTTTAAACGTCCTTAAGGTGTAAATATAATATATGTGTCCAATATTACCATATTTTATTAAATTATGATAAATACAATAACTTTGATAAAATATAGATGTAAAAAAATTCTCTACATAAAAGTTGAGAGAGACGATGTACGACAGTTTTATAGAAAACCTTCAATTGATTTACAAAATCATATTTATAATTAAATTCTACTCGTATTATAAAAAAGTAGTCTGTAACTTTAATTAATATAACCGAATTTTCTTTGCTTTTTTAGAAGTTAACAATAAGTGATACAGAGATATGGGAGATGCATCAAACAGGATATTACTTACTTCGCCTAGACCAAAGTTGGCATTTATGAGCATTCGACTGACGTCACCTGTCATTGGTTCAGTTGTAAATAGAACTCCTGAAATGTAAACATACCAGTAATCATTTCAATTGTTTTTATATAATGTTTATTGATTAATATATACAGTTTGGCCTAAATGAATATTTTTATTTTTAACCTTTAAATATGAAATAGCAATTTGCTTAAAATAAAAATAATAAGATTCGTGATTATTCATTGTAATACAAAGTATACAAACTATCTATAATAGAGTATTATTTAAATGTAGTACAACATAGTACAGTACCAACATATAGTACATACTTGTATAAATAGAATTTCAATTCGGTATAATTGTCAAACATGGAACTGAGATTTGTCTATAATAATGTAAATAATCGAACAAAGTCATGTGCAATGTTTAAATTTATAATACAAATAAATCATCAAGAATAAATAATTATAAAGAATAAAGATAAATTATATTATAAAAATATTATAGTGAACCATAAAATCTAAGTAAACCGATCGAAAATATGTACGATGCAGCCTCACCAGCCACATCAGCCGTCACCATTGTTTCTACAAGAACTGCCATCCTGGGATCGATTGGTAGGCCATGTTGTCGCCGGTACTCCACCGCTTGGAAGGAAAATTGAGATGCCCAACACTGGGTTATATGGCTCATCAGCTGGAGATGTTGGAAACCACAAAACATCACTTACAACATCGATTATAGCATGTTTTATGAATATTTAAAAGATATGTGAAATACATCATTCATTGAAATGATATGAAACATTGACACCATTGTTACATAACATTTTATTACATTATCATCATCTGATTCTTATTATATGCTCACTATTAAGGACCATTTTGACCTCCACTATTAAATATAATGAGAGGACGTTGAAAAGTATGTCTTATATAGTAGTCAATGTAAATATACGGGATTTCGTAGGATTTCTTAGATTTAAATTTCCATAAATTTTGGGAAAAGTGAACCCTGATTTAAAACGGACTAGAATCGAACAAAAATAATGGATTATTTATATAAAGAAATAAATTAATTTAAATTAAAAAAATTATATTATTAATATATAAATACACCAATTTTCTCAATAAAAATTTCAGATATTATTTAAATAAAATGTAGTTATTTGTTGTGCTTTATCAAACTACACTATCTAATAACTTTAACAAATTATGCTATAATATCCATAATATTTATTATATATAACTTAAATAATATAATTAATATTAATTATTATATAACTATATACTCTGAATTTACTTTGTATAGATGGGTGGTTACATATATATTATTAGTATTAGTATTATTAATATTATTAATATCACATCTTAATGTAATATCATTTTGATAAAAAATAACAACATCTGAAAAACGATAAAAATATTTGATACACAAATAAAACATTTGGGATCATTGGGTACCAAATTTTCATAATAAATATATTTTTAATATTTTATAAATTCATATTTATCAACCAAAATATGAACAATTGATCAATAGACTTACCGCCTCTTCTCCTTTGACTCCTAGATATGTTTCCATTTGTCCTGCACCGGATGCTTCAGCTCCATCTTCCCCTTTAAACAAACATGACACATTAAATACATTTTATAAGTTGAGATATTTGTTAGTTTAGCGCTAATAACCAAATATTTTTGAATAAAATAATAATGAATCAATACAAAAAATGATTTCGTATTACTAATATTTCAATAATACTATTCGTATTACATATTCGAAATTAATATTAAATGTAGTTATCGTGACAGCTAATTTGTAAATCAAACAGTTTACTAATAGTGATTAAGTTTTTGAATTTTTTATATTTTTTAAAAGTTCATAAATAATATTTTTTTCTTTTCTGAGTAATTAATTTATTTAAAGTTTAAAAATGAATATTTAATTAATTTATAAATAATGCTATAAATATAACATCAATAAAAACTAAACACTTTTTTTAAATGTTAAAAATAGGTTTGCAATTTGCAGTATGTTAAAGACCAAATTATCCACTATCAAATTATCGATTTAATATAATTCAATATAATTAAGCACCTCATTTAAACATGGTACGCATACTAATCATTAAAATAATACAAAACATATGTTATTAATTACTATATTAAAACAAAGCAAATATTTATAAAATATCATGACTGTAACTAAACAAAACAAATGTTATCAATTAAAACACTAATACAAATCAAATGTTTATAAATTATCATGACCATTAAAACAAAAGAAATGTTATCAATTACTACACTAATACAAATCAAATGTTTATAAATTATAATGGCTACTAGAACAAAACAACTGTTATCAATTACTACCCTAATACAAATCAAATGTTTATAAATTATAATGGCTACTAGAACAAAACAACTGTTATCAATTACTACACTAAAACGTATAACTATTTTAAGCGCAATACTGAAACAAACAAAACATACTAACTACCATAATAAAACAATGGTGTATTATACGAAGCACCATACTAAAACATAGGAATTATATATTAAAAAACACCAAAAAATGAATTATTACATAAAAAGAGATTCTACTAAATAATTCTAATATTGCCGATGTTTTATGATTTAAATGAAATATACATAAAATATAAATATTTATATATAAAATATAACATTAATTATATAGAAGATACATAAAGCATGTATATATTTAATATATAATAATACTTATATTGCTTGCATGAAGCATAAATAACTGTTAATATTACTTCTAATAAAAGTATACTTGTCTCAATAAATAGATTAAAATCAACTATGCTTTGAAGGTGTATTTACCATACGATCTCGAGTAATCTGCAATTATATAAAATGTGTAACTGTACAATTCATAAATACGTCATAATATAGCTATAGCTTTAATTAATTAATATAACAAACGTATTTCTCGACGTTTTAAATAAAAATATGTAGGTTAATACATTTCAAAATTAATTTATAAGTAGTAAATTGAAAAAATATTTTATGTAAAAAATAGAGTTAATTAATCTACATACCTTGCATATGTTAATACATTACAATGACAATATCATACAATACAAAAATGCTATCTATGACACACTATACATAACTCACTATAGTATTGTAGCTAGTACATACAAGATTCCTGTATAAATGGTTTGTAATACACTATTATGAACCCATAGGTATTATAACTAGTACATGCAAGGTTCATGTGTAAATAAAGTTATACAAATATTTATGTAAATATGTTAAATTTACATTTTTTATTGATTATCCAAATAGTTTCAATTATATAATGATCCAGTATGTATTGTTCTATTTGTAAAGTTATATAAATTATTTATCATCTATTTTATTTAAACTGTAAATTATATAAATATACGCCCTATGATAACTTAAATTATTGAAACGTCGTTAGCAGTATTACATTATCTGAAAGTTTCCGATATATTTCTTTAAAATTAAAGACATAAAGTAATACACAACTTTTTATGTTTTTTGGGAATATATATTTTATAGTAATCAGTACATAGATTATATATAATCCATGACTAAAATAATCGCATACATGAATACGCTACATGTCATGTATAAGTGCGTAGCTCAAATTTAAGGCGAAATATGATTGAAAGATTACGTTTGGCTACTCCAAAAAATACTTTAAATACAACAAAATATGTTAATATCGCTATTAATTTTCATTTAAATATTAAATGTTTCTAATAATGTATACATATTGTGATATTTGTAATTAATTAATATAAGAAAAAAGAAAACCACTGATATACAAAATATACATTATAATAATATAAATAATTTGCGTATATAATAATATAAATAATTTGCATATATAATGATTAAAGTACATTTTATTAAATGCATATATATAAATTAATATATTAATAGTTTGACTTTCAAACAAAGCCTTGATCTTTTATATGCATATATATCGCTTTTACAAGCAAATCAGATATCGCCAATGACTCTTGTACTACAACCCAACTATACCACTTTTATCAGCCAATCAGTGATCGCCAATAGTAGTGGAGAAGTGTGACTTCTACCCCTCGGGAGCCAGGGAGCCAGGAGCCATCTTTGACATTGATATAGACGTTGATGTAGACTTTTAACGTTGACGTATATATTTGATGTTGAGGTAAACATTTGACGTTGATGTAGACATTTTACGTTGACGTATCTATTTGACGTTGACGTATATATATTTGACGTTGACTTAGACATTTGACGTTAAGGTAAACGTTTGACGTTGAAGTTATAATGGTGACACTATCAAATATTATTGTGTTTAATTTTGAATTTTAAATTATTTGCGAACTTATTTATGTAATTTGGCAAATTTGTTTTCTATTACTACTATGGAAACTAAAAGTAGTTTTATATTTTCTATGTTTTATAAACATGCTATGTCTTTGGCAACAATAACATTTTTATTTAAAAACCTGAATGGGATTAAAACCATAGACAATCGGTATACTGATCCAACAAGCTACCCACTGTGCCAGCATAGGCTAGTTTTATGAGGCAGTACTATGGCGGACCAAAGGGTTCAGTGTGAAAATCTCTAAGATTTACAATATAAACGAGGTATACCTGACAGACCTCAAGGTAAACATTGCAGACCTTGAGGTAAACGAGGTGAACCTTGCAGATCTTGAGGTAAACGAGTTAAATCTTTCAAACCTCGAGGTAAACCTTTCAGACATCGAGGTAAACGAGGTAAACCTTGCAGACCTGGAGGTAAACGAGGTAAACCTTGCAGACCTTGAGATAAACCTTGCAGACCTCGAGGTAAACCTGGCAGACCTCAAGTTAAACCTTGCAGACATCGAGGTAAACCTTGCAGACCTAGATGTAAACCTTGCAGACCTCGAGGTAAACCTTGCAGACGTGGAGGTAAACGAGGTAAACCTTGCAGACCTCGAGGTAAACCTTGCAGACCTCGAGGTAAACCTTGCAGACTTCGAGGTAAACGAGGTATACCTTGCAGTCCTCGTTTAAATAGTAAATCTTAGAGATTTCCACACAGAACCCTTTCGTCCGCCATATTATAAGTACATTTAATTTTTGTTAAATATTCGATAACGTAATGTAACATTTTAAAATGTTTAATTAATATCAAAAATATCTTTAATCCACCTTATATTACATAAAAGGCTAATTCCTTATTCAACTTCCTTATTTTTTTCGAGAAAAATAAAAAATATTATATATATAATAATGTATGGTCATACGATCTTATATCATACAACATAGGTACTTACTTTTCATTTGAGTAACTTATTATGCTTACATAGAGTGTTTGTTATATAAATTGTACATCGAATGCAAATTATTGCGATCACATGATATGATTTACCACTCTCTGGCAAAAACAAAAATGATCAATCGTTTGATATAATTAGTAAATCTGATTATTTGTTTAAAGAAAAAAACTATTTATTTATCAGTATAAAATAAGTATTAGTGTTGTGTTTTAGAGTAAGAATAATAAATTTATATACAAGATAAGAATGATTAGCATAAATATAAGAGCAGAAACCTTGTTTAGTGAATCTCTCAGTGAATTGGTTGAATACATTTTACAGCCACTTTAAAGTAAATTAACACGTACGTACTGTCTCATAAAACTAGCCTATGCTGGTACAGTGGGTAGCGTTATGGATCAGTATACCTATTGCCTATGGTTCTAATCCCATTCAGGTTTTGAAATTTAAAAAATGTTGTTGCCAAAGACATAGCATGTTTATAAAACATAGAAAATATAAAATTAGTTTTAGTTTCCATAGTAGTAAAAGAAAAGAAATTTGCCAAAATACATAAATAAGTTCGCAAATAATTTAAAATTCAAAATTAAACACAATAATATATGATAGTGTCACCATTATAACTTCAACGTCAAACGTTTACGTTAACGTCCAATGTCTACGTCAACGTCAAACATATACGTCAACGTCAAACGTCTACGTCAACGTCAACGTCTACATCATTGTCAACGATGGCTCCTGGCTCCCTGGTTCCGAGGGGTAGAAGTCACACTCCTCCACTACTGCCAATGACTCTTGCAGCCAACTATACCTGCAGCTGACGATCGTACAGCCAGTCGAAGCTCATTCCATTCGCTGCCGAGGGCATCGTAGGCGAGGTTGATGACGGTGTCACGGATCTCTGGCACTATGTCAACGCTCTTTATCAGCTCGATGATACCATCGCAGGACTCAGTGAGGTCCCCTGTTCGAGCACCGCTGTTGGTAGCAATAATCAGAGAGATGTATTTACAGTAACAATAACAGTGCCTGACTACTTTAGAAACCTATCCTGCTGGAGATGGGAGGGTCAAATTAATCCCTTGATATTTAATATATGCAGTTCAATATTCTAATTTAATTTAGTATATTCTGTTGTAGATTTTCACGTTGATTCAAAATATATAATTTGTTTTCTAAACAATTTTTTTGCTGTCTATTTAACGACTAAAATTGGATAATTTGTATGTATGATATATAGAAAAATACTTTGAAAAAAAAGTGTTTTATATTTTTTGATTATTAATGGTGTCATAATAATAATATTTTTCAATAACCACAAAATGTATAAGAAATTATTCAGTAGTCGCCAAAAACTAATTTAGTAAGAAGTATGCAAAGATAAAAATTATCAAATAATTTTCTAATAATCTTCTGATACAAACAACATTTTTAAAATGTATGAAAACACTATTTATTGCTTTTTTGAGAACGGGCATTAATTATTAGGCACATAACGATAACCTCAATACATTTAAGATAGTAATCGATTAAACAGCGGTGGATCAATTTGAACCAATTTTCAGAGAGTTGATGAAGAAATATAATACATAAATAAATATCTATGCAAAATGAATCGTTACAAAATATACAAAAGTATCATTAATACTTATCAACTTATCGTTTCATTATATAAATCATCTTATTATTTTATAAAGTAGATAGTTTATCTATGTTTATCAAGAGTATAACTAACTGTACATTATAATGTAAGGAAACATCAATATGCATTATTTCATATAATACATGAAATATGCGAAATAAAATATAATTTTACCCCACAAAATGAAATATTTACATTTGTTGGGTAATATGTAATACTTACCAATTGACTTATTATGTAAATTAATTATGATTTTGTTTTCTAAAAATATTAGACTTTTAGGACGAATAATCAATATAGAAAATAATTCAATAATTAGTTGGAAATAGCTAGTTTTATATCAATTTGTTTAAAGTTACGAATAAGATATTTAATTATATCTTCTTCGATTTTCTCACCATGCCTTCATTTTGAGATCGTATATAGCCTTCTTGATTGATTTATTCTCCTGCAAGTTAAAATTGTATAAATTAATTGAATTAATAGTAACTATATAGAACCAATGACACCTAGTATACCCATCAAAATGGCGGTATAAGTTATGTCCTCACTTTTTATTGTTTTGGAGCTGCATAAATTGTGTAGAATATTCCTGTATTATCCATGATATATATGTGTAATAGGTTATTTTATGTTATTGTAAATGCACTAAAATAAACAATTTACAATTTTAAAATAGCAACCTTCTAAAAAATATATATTCCCGAGTTTGGCCAAAGAACTATCGTTAAATAAAAATATATGGTACGATATGTATTGTATTGAAAATTATCAAAGTTAACTATATTTATGCAACACTTTTTGTATAAAGGAAAAGAACCATACATTTTGATCAGTGTTATCCACTTTCTTTTAAACAATCCATTTTTGTAGAATACAAAATACAATATACATAATATTTCATAAATTAATATAAATCATAAGATATTTTAT
The DNA here is from genome assembly GCA_034780555.1 of Coelogynopora nodosa. NCBI lineage: Eukaryota > Metazoa > Platyhelminthes > Proseriata > Coelogynoporidae > Coelogynopora > Coelogynopora nodosa. The sequence continues at coordinate 32,273 of JAUZND010019340.1, read as the reverse complement.
ATATATATATATATATATATATATATATGTACTGTCTAAATATATATAGTTTCACATAATGTTTGAAGATGTAAATCCGGAGATAAAAACAACTTACTTTGAGAAAGAGATCATAGGCAAATGTTGTGATTGCAAAACCCTTGGGAACGGTAATCTGTTAAGCAAAAAGGAGCAAAACAAATGTATTAAAGACTGTGTTCGATACTATATAGTAACATTGAAATAGTTAAACTATTATAATCTTTTTGCCTGCATTTGTACCAAATTTGAAATTGAAATAAATTGTATTTGAACATTTTAAAATTATTTATTTAGTAGATATACAGAATATTTAGTCTATAAAGAATATTGAAAAATATATGACAAAAACAATTCAAATTATTTCGTAAAGCGTTCATTTTCTAGCATTATGTTTTTAGTTAGTTTATTTTGGTTAATTTTTATCTTAATTATATATGTAGATATAAAAAATATATATATATAAATAAGAAGTAAGTAACACGTATTTGCAACAAAATAATATAATTAGAATAAAGCTTTCAATTTTTTAATCTTTTTCAAAATGTAAATAATATTATTTGTGAAGCCAGGTAAATAACCCAAATTTGAAATTGAATTTTTAAAATATTTTAGAACAATAGAAAACTTAGTGATGTATGATTACAAAAGAAATATTTTTATGCATATATTTAAAAAACAATGTAAGATAACATTATAAAAGTTCTCAATGAGCTTATAAAAAAAAATCTAACTACAGTAAAAATTATAAAAATGAATAGATTTTTTACGCATAACATAAAATATAATTTTTATTTTAGCATGACGGTGGCAATTTAAATAGTTGGTGTCCAACATATTCCATATAATATAAATTTATATTTTTTAATATATTAATTCATTCTAAAGTAATGTTTACAAGTCGTATAGACTAACGTCAAAGAACCGATAAACCTAGCTGGACCGTCTTACTTCTTTAAGCGATGACAGCTGCCCCAATTGGGCTCCCTTTCCGCCAACCAAAGTCGCGTTGGTGCACGCCGGCGTCTCAAAGGCGACTGCAATCAGCTGTTGGTCGGCAGGGGTCAGGTCCAGTTCCCGAAGGCCGGGTACACTCGCTGGACGTGGATTGTGGTATCCTGAGATGTTCCTGGATTGTGATTGGACAGTACTTTGCGAGATGAATGTTGTTGTTAATAAGTGTCACCTGGCGAGTGTCATACATTATAATGTTTTAATATTATTGTCTCACATTATGTTATTACAACACTTTGAACCTCCAACCATTATCCATCTCGGAGCATGACTATACCAATCGACTCTCAAAACATTAACCGAAAATTATAAGCTCAATGAACTGAAATTACTTTTATTATAGCCATGCACCATCAATATAAAAATATCGATTAGATGAAATTATTAAAATTGTTCTGCATAAATGATACTATACAAATATATAGTTTTAAAATGGGAACTGAAAGCGTCGAGTAGCGCTTTATAATGATAACTGAAATGAATTCTTCGCCTCAATGCAGGGGGTTCGTCGCGTCAAGTCGCGCTTTGTGTTTGAAAAAACCTTTAAACAACAATTAAAGGAAAATTGATTGAAATAACATTTTACTTTAAATATCAAAAATCATTAGCGATAGTCCCACCCTCAGATATTTTATCTATAATAATAATCAACTGTCTAATATAGGTAATGCGAATTGCATTTCTTAATGTTTTCCATATTAGACTAATTTTTTTTTTTTAGTTTACAGTTCACGTATTTATATTTTACAATTATTTTTAATACTATTTCATTATTAGATACTTTCAGCAGAATTTTTACCTGTATAAGTAAACTATTGGAAATATGAAAGTCAGGTTATCAACAAAATATTAACGCTTTGAGAATGTAGGATGAGAAATTGTAAAAGGACTATGAAAAACACACCAATTAGCAAAATACAGAAAAAAGTTATTTAATTTCGCAATAATTTTGATTTCTGAGATATATACTGAAATAAATACATGAACAAAACAATGACAACATTTATTTTAGCACTAAGACAAATAAACGGGGAACCTTTTGTTTGCTATTCATGCACTTCAATGCACTGAGCACTTTGACTAACAGCACATGTTGACGAACTGTGCATGTCAACGAAGAGTTTTTAGTGATATATTCATTAAACGTTACATTTTGATATTGTTACATAACATTTTATACAATTGGTTAATCACAACGGGAAAAGCGGATCTCAATCAACAATCCAAATGCAATTTTTTCAACATCATAAAAATGTATTTATTATTTTATACAGCTATATACTTCCTAACTTACATAAATTATGTTATAAATTATAAAATACGCATAATATTATTTCCAATCAATTTTAGCAATACATGGACATGTTTAAAATATGTCAACTATGTATGTGTAATGTCCCATACTCGGAGAGGAGAAAGTGTAGTTTATTATGTAGTTTACAAGCGCGTCTGCATTATATATTATGTTAACAAGTAATCGATAGTGTCAAACCAATTAATAAAGTACATAATACGGTATTATATTATAGCGCATAACTATTACGTCACTAGCTTACAGTAGCGAAACTACTATTATATAAATAATTAGATAGTTACACGAGAGTACAGTATGTTTTGATTCGATGCTGAAAATATAAGTGTACATATTTAGTCAAACTTATGTTTATAACATTACAAAGATAACAGAAAAACATTTTTTGGAATGTATCTAAGCAGATTCTCTGATCTAGAGGAGTGAGAAACTATTACTATTATATTTTCTCTTATTTATGTTTTTTTTCTCCAAGCAACCGAAAATGTCCAAGTAGTATGGAACCACTATTTCTGCATCATTACCAACCGCCAACCCCAACCCGATTTGTTTCAATTTAAGAGAGGGTGCAACAGTAACAGTAATTAATACTCTTATTGTTTGTGTTACCTGTAGCACCACTCGTTGATGCCGGTCCCCTTGAAGCCATTGACCCGGTAACTGCACATCCGCTCATAGATAAGGGTCTCCCAGTTGTCCCCTATGAAGAAGGTGGTGCTGTCCTCCATGCTAACATCCACGGTGAAGGTTGTGTGGTCTGGATTTATTAGAAAATATAATTTAGTGTGGATAACATAATATGATTTGCGTTGTGCGTTGTGCTTTTAAATTGACTGGTGGAATTTAATTTGATTTGAGGAAAATTAAATATTTAGTCAACTCCAATCCAATTATCTATTGATGTCTATTTCATTATATTATATACCGAACAGCTTGTTTGATTAATATGTATTCTCGTGAAAGGAGTTTGGGTGCAATTTGTTCATTGAGTCCAACAGATATGAAAATTCGCTAATAAAATGTATTTTAAAACTCGAATAATCTATGTACGTCAAATCAAAGACTTATCAATGATCAATCAACAGCAAATTAAAAAAACTGTTTTGCGTAAAAGCTAAAGCTAATCTAGTATCTACTAGTGTGTCAAAATAGTTTGATGGTTTCAAGGGAGTGGAGTGGTTTTCTGTTATGTGTTTTAATTTTTTTGTTGCACTTTTAATATAACATAAATCGCTTTAGATAATTTAAGTTCAACAATATAATTTTAAAATCGATAGTGCAAAAAATTTTGAAATCGGCGAGGTAGATAGTTTTTCTAGTATAATTATTCTAAAATAAGTAAGATACGGGCTAAAAGGACGAATATATTAATAATGTAATATATTATATTTAGAAATATGAGGGGTATTGGTCAAAACGTGTGGGTATGAACGTGGTGAAGTTTTAAATGTGATGAAGCGTTTATATTTGTCAAACAATGTGACGTAGTCTACAAAATATAAATAACCGTGTAAAATATGTCTTAGATAATATTATGGCTGATTTCATATCCGTATTAATACATATTTAATTAATGCTTATCAGCCAATAATAAAGCTATATTATTCAGCGCTTAAATTGATGTTACTTTATTTAGGTTTTTATGTTTATCGTATAATGTTATTCAGTTAGGACACCGATTATTATCAAACTGATATATACATATATATCAAACGCATATATATATATATATATATATAACTACTATACTATAATAGATATTATGCAATATAAATGTCATTATTTCTAAATGGGCGACTTCACTTACTAGCTCTGAACTGGAACTGGTATTTTTTGGGTGGAAGTCCCACCTCACCGTAGGTCCAAAGGTTAAAGTTGTGCCACGTGATGGGACATTTGAGCCCATAGGGAGTGTAGTAATATCCGTAACGAACACTAGAATACAAGGCAGAAAGAGTTGAGTTGAATAATATTTACAATTTTAACCCTAATGTCGTTGGAGGTATTCTTTCAATTCACTTTTTAAAAATAACGGTATTAGTATGAAAAAATCGTACTATGAAAGTATATCCAAAAATACAATTTGAAATTACATTTACAATATCACAAAGTTACAAATTGAAAGTACACATCAACAAAGATATAAATTTTAATTTAATTTTAAATTTCAAAACCACAAAGTTGCAAATTGAAATTACAAAACCACAAAGTTACACATTGAAATTGCAAAACCACAAATTAACCCATATTTTCTATAAAATTAAAGTTTAACAGTAATTTTTTAAAATATATAATTTACATTTCAAGAACACACAGTTTGGTAGTTTGGTACATTTAACTAAATGCTTGTTATTTATGTGGTGAAATTAAAAAAATATATACAATATCTAAATGAGCTGTTGGGAGCATTTATTCCTCTACCATTGTGGTACGTTATTTCTAAGTTTTAAAAAGTTGTTTCGCTTAGTCATTGAAGTATTTTTATTTAAGAGTTATGTAGTTTATCCTTTAAAGACTTACTGTGACATTACTCCAGGAATGCAGACAGAACCAACACTGAAAGAGGCCCCATTCTGAAATATACAAATATAAGGAATATTCAGTTCTCAATAAACCTATAAAAACAAATGCGTATAAAATGAATATACTATATATTGCATGACATCACGGCTAATTGGAAATACTTTTTTTATATGTTTACACTGCTACATAAGTTAACATTTTAACTATTAACTGATATTTTTTAATATGCGCACTAAATGAAATTGAAGAAATTTATGTTTAAAATGACAATGTTTCTTTTTTACCAAGAAATGAAATAATTGTTTCCTAATATTTTTATTTGAAGAATATATTTCGGTAATTATAATATTTCTCCACATTTTCAAATATTCTTGTAATTTTCATATAGAACATTTTTACATAGCTATTAAAAAATAGGTGAATTTATAGAACATCTTTTTTATATAGTATTGAAAAGCACATGAACAATATATATGTCAATGATTTTTTTAGATTGCTTTTGAAATTATTGAAAACTAAATTTATTAAAAATTGATCTTGATAGTCCCAACACTTCTCCAAATTTGCTTTTAAAATGGAACAACAAAACAGTTAATAATAACAAAGTCCGCATTATTGGTGACTTGTTTTTTATTATTAAATATATGCTTTATATGAGTGGCAGAAGTGACTTTCACACTCTGGTTAGTCGTTCTTCTCGATCAATATCCCTGTCGTAAAACGACCAATGATCACCAGCATTTTTTTCAAAGCTTTAACTGACCTATTTATTGGCGTAAACTAAACAAAACTCTTCTGCCAAACCCAATAGTTTGTTGTTTTGAATCATCATTGTATTTCAAAAGATTTGAAAATCTGCATTGCATCGATAACAAATTCAAACGGTATCATAATAACATCAATAAAGAAAAGTAGCATTGTTTTGTTTACTCCTAGTGTATGGTGGCCGAGAGAGGTCAAGATTTAATACTCTGTGTTTCTTATAAATCAAGCTGTTAGTTGCCTTAAAACACTGAGTTTTATCTAAATACACACGATTAAAATCAACCACATTTACACATTTGTGTACACGAAATTTTTTTTTTGTACGAACGAGCAGTCGTAATGTGATTGTCTTGCATTTTCACCAATTTGCAGATTTCAGAGCTTGAACAAAGGTGCCTTTTCTGTCATTAATATTACGATAAACAATTGAAAAGCGTAGTTATCATTGTATGTTTCATTGTTATATAAAAGTTTTATTTAAAGGATTTTCAATTACGTCAGATTTGGAAAATTTAAAATTCCGAAATAATATTGAACTTTATTAAAATAATTATATAGATTATTATAGATACATTTCATATTAAATAAGACGCAACGATAAAATCCAATCATTTTGAAAAACTTATCACAGATCCAAAATTTATAATCATTCTCAAATTTAAATGAGGATTAAATTATGTCAAAATGAAATTGACAAATAGTACGTGTTATAAAAACTTTTAAAAATACTTTATAACTATTTCAAACAAGGGCAATGCAAATTAATTTTATCATTAAGTTTTGTTTAACAATATTCTATTAGTAAAATATGCTGTGTCTCTATTAACGAATCGTGTTTTATAAAATAATATTTAAATCAGATTAAATTGTCTGATTATTAATTTAAAATATACTAATTTGCTTCTTTTTGACGCAGTAAAAAATTAGTCTGCGTGCTACTTTACTTCGCAATGGCGTAATATTAACATTCATTTTTAAAATTTAATTTTAAATATTAAACTCAAAAATAATTATTGAATTTTTGTTTTTCATATACAATATGTTATTTACATGTTGTGAAAACCTTTCTTATATTAACGAAAATATATAAAAATTATACAGTACTACTTTATAATGAATAATACTTCCTAATTGCACCATTTTTATAAATGCAGCAATCCTACCTCAAGTTGTCCAAAGTGCGCTGTGTATCGGTAGAAACTTCTCCATTTCCGTAAACCTAAGTGATTACATTGTAATAGAACATTTTATATGAAGTATCAATGCATGGTAGTTATCTTTGCATGCATATATGTATGTATACTGAGGTTTAGTATAACATTGCAAAAAGTTGACGTCATTCATTAACATATTACGAAAAACAAAACAATAAAACAAAACATGTAGAAAAGTCATCGAAATAAAAGTTTGGGTATTAAAAGTTTTGGATATTCTTTTCAATGTTTCGTTCATTTTAATTTTATTAGCTCTTATACATTTTGTTTTATTTTCAATAAATAAAATATACTAAATAAATGAATAAGATATCTAATTTTAAATTAAAAAGCACTGAATAGTTTTAAAAAAAGTTAAACATTAACTCTAAATAAATATCAAAATTCGCATCAATTAATTAACCTGTTTTAGTAAAATGAAACAACATTTAAAAAAAAAACAGTAATGATTATAAATAAACTGTGATTAATCTCAAAATTGAACGATATTGCTTAATATCTTGCTTTTAAAAAAATATTTTCTTTTATGTATGTGAATGCGAATGATGTTCTGTTTATACTATGCAATATATAAATGTATGTAATAAATAAATAGTTATATAAAATGTTTTTACTACACGAAAGTTATAAGTTATAAAGTTAATTTTTCTAGTTTTTTACACTTATATTTATATTATTTACATAAATCTCGTTTTAGATAATATTTTCTTACATTTTATCGACCCAAAGCAGACTCAAACTGACGTGCTGACGTGCTGACGTTGTTTATTTATGAGCCAGTTTGTTTGTTTTTGTTTAATTATTCATAAATTATATATTTATTTTTCAAATTAAAATAGAAAATAGAACATTAGAGAACAAGTTGAATTGACACTGACTAATCGGCTTTAAGATATATTTATTTGATTTAACACTGCAGACAGTTTCAGACAGGTTGGATATAATAATTGAAAAAGTGATTGATGAAATATTAAATCGTTTCTAGCTGCGAGTAATTAAACCTGAAATAAATCATTACACTTTGCCAAAAATACTTAATCTGAACATTTGGACTATACTATATGTATACTTCATCGATTCAACAGAACGTTTGTACATGAAAGTGAAATAGTAAACTCAAAATAGATCAATTTGACTTATAGTGTCTATCTATATATGTTATATATTTTTTAAATAATTGAGTTTTGATTTTATTTTAACGAATCTAAGATTAATGTTTGACATAAATGGTTTTATTTTATACATTTTTAAATATTGATTTATATTTTATTGACTAATTTCCTAACGAAATAAAAATAATTAAGAAATATATTCGTTAACATATCTATATAACTTTAACGTTTTCAAGAATGCCACTCACGTTTTTATATTCTAATAAATATATTTTACAATGCATTAATACCTACCCCTCACATTTTCCAAAAAAATTCTACCATCATTGGAACGATTTTAACGACTACAAAATTAATTGTCTTACTGCTGAAAATGCCTTGCAGCTAAAGCAATAATGATGATGAAGTAAAATAAAATATCGTTATAATACAATTAAATTCTCCATGCAGGAATATATATCTAAAAATTAATTACTTTAGAATAAAAAAATTGAAATTGATTTTTTAAAGACAAAAATTAAAGAATCATTATAATTTAGAATTATTAAGAATAATTTATTTTAATATTTCTGAATAAATCCAATGTAATAATTATCCCATAGAATAAACAAACCTTTTTAAATTTGCGCGACGTCATAGATAGTATAATTTTGCAGTACAAAAGATCAACATTATTATTTTAAAATAAATTTCCCAAGCAATAAATTAATAATTTTTAATTACTGCATTCACTGAGAACAAATCATCCGAATTGTTTTACCTATTGACACACATTTTGCTTTCCCTTATCGGTTTTTCATATTACATATATATGTCTCAAATATTTTATGGTAGATCCGGAAAAATATAAGATATTATTAAATATAAATTATATTTTTACTCTGACAATTTTATATATTTATATTATTTTTAAATATTGATTTTGTGTTCTGAAAGAAATTCTTTTGTTTCTTTTTTATGTTAGAATTTGACATATGTTGTTTAATAGGTTACAATAAGTTTCTGTACAGTTTAATGACTGATATCAAATATAACACATTGATCCTAAATATTTAGAAAACCATTGACATTTAACATAGCGATACATTTATCATAAAATTAATATATGAAAAAGTATATATATATATATATATTCATTATTTAGACTACATTTAAAATATAGTGACAATGAATGAACAATGAAACAATATACATTTCTAAAAATGAAGAAGATATTTTGAATATAGAACTCTTCATCAGTATTAAAAACAGTATACTTATTTTTTATAAAAAGTTCAATTTGACTAAACCAAAAGTTAGTTTATTATTTATATATATTAATCACAATGATAAAACGAAATTTTAAAATGTCTTTTTTTTTCTTTCTAGGTTCTTTGTTATTTTTAGTGAAATTTTCGTTTTAATCTAATGAAACTTATTATTTGAATAGCTAGAAATATTACTTTCAGACAAATAATTAGCTTTGTAATGTCCAGTTTTCGTACAGATAAGCGAACAGCTACAATGTATATATTTTTTACAATTTGGTTATTTACTTATTTTACAATACTTTTATGCCAAAAGCTATTGAAAAGATCTTCTAAATTGATAAAGCTAAATTTTAAATTTAACTGTTGACATCAGATCATGTCCTCAGACACTCAACAACATCGATGTATTATTTTACTAACGTCATTAAATATCGTGTAGCAGCATTGTCATGTTTATAAAAACCAGTGCAATAATTTAATAGTAATATATTTTCATAGTGCCAATTTCAAGTTGGGTTGCTCGTCTTTATACAGTCTTTCAAAATATACAATGAATCAAACTTATCGGTAATTTGAAGGTACATATAACCTTTGATCGGATTCAACCAAAGGTCGTTTGCTGCATTTTCCAGTAAGTTGTTATGGTGAAACCAACAGGTACAATAATAATGGAGGTACAATATTACGACCGCTTATCAATTATATTATAATACAAGTTATAATACAGAGTGAGAGAAATAGAGAGAAAGATAGAGTGAGAGAGTAAGAGAAAAGTGATTTTGAAAAGTAACTGTAACCTGAAAAGGTATTAAATAGATCTATTTTTATTTTTAATTGAAGTGTTAACAAGTTTTAAACACATAAGCTGATACATGTTATATACCACTCACCACTATTAAAATCTAGACTACGTTTTAAAGTATGTTTTTCATATCATATGTTTAAAAACATGTGCGTATTTTTACATTAGAACCTAATTTTTTGCAACATTAAAATAAAGTTTTAAAATAGGATAAGTTTGCTTATCAGTACATATTTGGAAGATCTTCATTATGTAGTTAATTATTTATTAATCATACTAAATTTTATACCGATATTTGAATTATGAATAATATATATATATATTATTGAAATGTTGAATATATTGAAATAGTTATTATAAAACCTTTGGAATCCAAAGTAAAATTTAAGGAAATCTCTGCATAAAAAAAATAGTTTCTAAAACTGACGGGAAAGCCACTGAAAATATAAGGTATAGACAATTAAGGTTTAATAAATGCAACTGGAAGCAGGTAACAACGTTCGGATACCTATATGACGGAAGAAGTGCAAGTCCGGTTCGGTTTAGCCACAGCCAACATAGCAAAATGGTCAGAAATGTTCAAGATCAGAACCTTTCAGTCCCCAGTGAAAATACACCTGCTGAGAGCAATCGTAATAGCATTAGTGTGACGTGAAATATTAATCCAGTTAAACGAAGAGCGTATATGAATTCATTCTATGTTAATGGCTACAGCATTGGCTGGCTGTGGCTATAGTTTCTCGCTAGCATGAGTTACAGTATTTGGCGAACTAACATCTCTATTATCAATGAAGTATAGAAGGTAAAGACAGGTCGAGAAGGCTTACACATATAGCCATCGTAAATAACTGATCGAAATCTGAAATACTTAGACCATGTCACAAGACACAAATACAATGTAGGATCTGGAGGTGAACAGACTATAACTGACGCTGTATACCTGAGCAGCGTGGACATGGTTGATCCTGATCGGACGGGAAAAGGATAGTAAGGCAATAAGACAATGACAATCAGAGCAGTGATTGATAACTACAGACGGCGTATAAATGATTTATTATAACGTTAATAAAGTATATCACATATTGTAACGAACATATACAATTTATAAATATATTATTATTTAACTCAAGCATGTATGTTAAAAGTTGAATGCAGCGTTTTTAATAATTGACCCCTCATATACAAAAATGATTGTTTTATATATGTTATGTTATTCTATTCGGCGTTTAATTTCACTTGAATAATTATCCAATAAAATATCATAAACAAGTAACCGCCCCTTTTATGTTATAGAATAAATGATAAAAATAACATCAGACCCCAAGAATGGTCGCGATAGCCTCGCAGTGTGATCGGCTGAGGTTCCTCTCTGTCTATTCCAAGCCGACCCGTGAACGAACCCCACTGTTCCAAGTGCTTCTGATGCGCGTGTCTGGTTAAAAATATAGAAGAATACATCGTGCATAAGAATCACGGCATTAGCTTCAATTTTCGAATAAATACAAATAGATATGAAATTAAATTAAATTAAATTAAATTTAAATATGTTCCCAAACACCTGGTCAGACCGATATAACACAATTTTTTGTTCTCGGAAAATGCATAAATAATATACATATATAATATATAAATAAAAACATACTGCTAGTGTTCATAAAGCTAATGTTATATGTATACAACATATACACGTGGATATATTTGTTTTAATTCTCTTTAAGTATTTATTTTTTAACAATTTAGCAATTCTTCAAACAATGAATTAGTTTTTTGTTTGGACTATTTGCTACATCTTTATTTGAGTTTGAAGGAATCAGTATTTTTTTATTGTTTAACATAGGTGACCGTTCTCTCTAACGTAAAAGTAATAGTGAACAATGTTACATGTTATGATTGATTTGTTTACTTTTTATACGGCTGATGGCTTGGATCACGTGATCATCAGTCAACAAAACACATCTGACATTAATCATAGATTAATTATTTCAACTATTTCCTAATCAGGGAGAGTGGAACAAGTGCCACTGACATGATTTGCTCAGTCGTAAGTCGTATAAGTTGTAATAAAGAGGTTTTAGTGTAGCTAACCGCATGCTCACTTCTCTAGTCGTTCGAAGTAATCCTTGGACCAAGCCTCACGTGCCACCGTTTCAGCGATAAGGCGAATGCTGAGATCCTTGTCAACATCGAATACGTTTGTATGCGCTCGAAATCTGTTTAAAAAAAGGGTGATCAATATAAATGAAGTTGAATATGTCCTGGTAACTTGGTGAATAAAGCATAGACTTCCCGATAATATATAATAATCTATATCTTGCAAGATGTCAATTTTTATACTAGGATCTCACCAAAATCTAGGAAAAACATAACATTTTGGTAAGATCAATTAGGTAAAATATAAATAACTTGAATTTTTCTAAGATCTCAATATTTTACTACATTTAATTCCAGGAATCTAGGAATTTTTCAAATAACTAAGTAAGAACTTACTAAACCAAACATACAATGTATATTCATTTTCCCGTCGAATTTACCAGACAAATATAATATTTATCAAAATCAGTTTAAGTAATTGAGTTTTTTCAAGATCGCTATGAGATCTTGAACACTGCCCCACAGAGGTCTTTGAAATCTTGGACACTGCCCCACAAAGGTATATTAAACTTAAATAAAGTTTGTTCAGACTTTAAAAGTCACTTACACTGTATTGAGTTGAACGTGAACATATTTCGGCTGATCAGTCTCTTGTTGCTGCGTCTTATCATCCTCCTGAACTCTGTAGAACATAAAAAGAAGATTTGTTGACTATGACGTAATTTGAGTAAAAATTTAAATAAAAAAATTACAGTTATTTGATACAATATCACATATTTGATTGTAAATATATAAATATAGTTTAATAATACATTTGAACTACAAAAATAGTAAATAAAATAAGAGCAACTTGTACAGAGTTTGTTTTTGTAATTTAATTAATTTACCACCGTAATGTAATATTATTTTTTAATACAATTTTATTAAATAGTTTTTGGTATTTTTAGTTTTTGTAGTGCACCCTTTTCTATATTAAATGAATGTCATCACATATCACCTCAAATCAAATAAAGATGTCATAATAACAATAAGTAAAATATTGAGCCCAGTATGGTAAGAAACACCATAGCCTAATGAGTTTTTTGAATAATCAAAAGAAAAACAATAACTAGTTAGTAAAAATCAATTATTAAAAAAATGACAATAAAATTTAATATTTAAAAAAAATTCAACCAGGATGATTAAATCACATTTGTGAAATTCATTCTGATATCAAAAATTTTAAGTTTTACTGCTCCACGAAATTTTATTTTTATTTTATATATTATTTCAACAACATTTTTGTGCGTGCAAGTTTCTTATAAAACTTGAGTAAATATTACCTTTTTTTCTCAAATATAACAATCTTTTCATGAGTTTGTTGTAAAAGTTTTCTTCTTATTTTAGTGAACAATAAGTCCAGAAAAAACACTTTGTTCTCACGTTTTTGGAAAGACGAGCTGTAAAACTAATATTAGATAATGTTGCGAATAGTATTGCATGATGTATCAGACAGACTTTTGTTTAAATTGGAGGTTGTTTTAAATACTATTATTTTAATATTGCACTTTTTTAACAATAATTATTTAAACGATAAGTAAACGATTATTACAATAAAACGAAATATAGCATTCTCATTTTAATATAAAGTTTTTGAAAATTTTAAAACTGTCTTCGAATAATCCACAAATATTATTTAAATATTTTTCTATAAAGTTTTTACATGTCTTACGTGTTATTCGCAAATACAATAATATATATATACTCATTTTAATTATATAGTGGCCTTGAGTAAACAAAGTTGCAATTTGATGACGATCACACTGACTGAATAGGAATATAATAGTTATATATATAAATAAAAATGGATGCAAAATAAGTTGCATTGGAATTGGCGCCGCGGTAGAACCGTCCCATTTTTTGATATTTTCGATGCCACAGCACTATAAATGAATGCGACGCATGCTCACTTCAAGAGACCACTGTAAACCACCTTCCACCGTGTGTTCGCCTCCTCGCAGGAGATTCGACAACCGTCCACCGCCCAGGTATCTGGACTGACGTTAATCATGCGTGTGTCCGGATGGTTAGGGTGGACGAGCACTCTCCCGTCGGCCAGCCGGAACATCACCCAGAACTCGGCAGTCCTGTCCGGTCGTCGTGCCAAGCGGATAATGAGGCTGAAGCCAGTCTCAGGGTCACCGCCGTAGAAGTATACCGAATCGATGGCCTTGTTGTGCACGGTGTGGAAAGTATGTCAACCAAGCAATCATAATTAAGTTCAGGATATTATAGAAAGAAATACGAGGAAATTAAGGGAAGCAGTCGCGGGATAACACCTGTGGAAATATAGCTAGTCAATGGCATATTTGTGTAAAGTGGAAAATAGGTCATGTAATTAGATTTTAGTTTACAATATAGTTATATAGCTACAAGATCAATACTAAATTTAAAATGTAGAGCGAAGCGAAATGGCTGTTATCGTATTTTAATTTAACGCTATGACAATGTGAGTTTAATCGAGATGATTTATAAAATGGAATTTTAATTATATAAGCGTTAACTATATTTGTTGAAACAGATGTATACTTGATTCTACAAAGTAAGAAATCTAAATTGAGTCGTTATCAAGAAAATTCAGTATTGCAAATTTTTCCAAGAATTTATGCAATACAAGGATATATCAGTTGATTTTGTTTCCATCACAAAAGAATACCTTGATATTCTTTTGAGGGACTTTTTTGCCTTTTTAAGGAATGGCACCGAACTATATATATATATATACGTAATACCTATCTCACGATTCGACACACATGGTGTCGTTATTTTAAATCTCTGCACAGTGGTAGTTATGATATAATTCTTGACAAGGTATCGTTTTACAAGTAAAATGAATATTTTGACTGCTAGCTGAAAACGCTTAAGCAAGAAGGGAAGGCGAACACGCAACATTATTAAGCAATATCAAATGCCTATTTTGATCCAGTTATAAAATTTGTATATCACATTTGTTCGGAGGGGTAGTAGATAAACTTGTTGGATGTTAAAGGAATTGATATCAACAATTACATTAGATGTAGATGCAGAGACTATCGAAACAAGGGACAACTGAGTTATTGTATGTTTGTATAGATCACGAATCGTTGCTAAAATCTACACAATCAAATACGATTGAATAACAAGTTAATGTAAAATATTAATAACATACATCTAATAAAATATCATAAATATTCTATCATATTCTATCATATTGCAAAATGGAGATATTCAATACAACAGAGTGAATCAATAAAACGGTATATGTAACAATTTATTTTCGATCAAAATGCATAAAATCTAAACAACAATAATAAAATCTAAAGAACAATATTAGATGCTAATCTCATCAAAATGTAATATTATTCTTAATAATAAATTATTCTTAAAACCTGCATAATATGCATATTTGGTTTTCTATGAAAGTATTGTATCTACCTATTTATTTTTAGTAATATAGTAATTTTTAAATAATACATATTTAGAGAAAACTGAGAGAGACTCTATGGTTTTATAGAACACCGAAGAGATGTCCAAATGGATATATTTGTTTAATCTGATATTTCCTCTGATATTATACCCCTCTGCCAGCCTGCAGGGCTAACAATAACTCAGCAATGAAATGATGCGATTTTGTGCTCTATCGTCGCATATCACCAAAAAGTTTTCTTGAAAGTTTATATTCCTGATATGAAGAGAAACAAATACCAATTCGGCTAGTAAGTTTTGTTACCATTTATTGTTAGTTGGAATGTGCACACTTTTAAATGTTCTGAAAAACATTTTAAAATGATTATTGACATCTATAAATGATTTTCTTTAAATTTTATTAAATAAATCAAATGTTACAATTTAAAGATTTTTTCAATATTCAGTAGAACTGAAGCTAAAAAAGTCTAGTAATGGTTACATCTAATGGTTAGCTATCATCAAAAATCAAAAATCAAAATAAAAAATCAGTCAATGCAGTAGTAATACAAGTTTTATAGCTTTAGGCTACGCGTGTTATTTGATTGATTATAAATAATTTTATATGGCGGTCGGCATTGTAACAGTAGAATGGTAAACGGAGGGGATTGGGAAATTTAACACATATTGCTTCATTAACCGTATAAAATGTTCAATTAGGGTCTAAATATTGAATAATATTGTTTTAAAAATTAAAGGAAGAATTGTTTTCGGAGATTGGTAGAGACACGTTCTATTCCAAAAAGCATTAATTGTTGAGGTATTTTCAATAATTTTTGAGCTATTTAAAACATCTGGTTGGTATATTATCTTCAAAAATTATATTATAAATATTATAATATATTTTATTATAATTTTGTAATATATAATATACATAATTATAACAATTATTAATATAATACAATCATTTATACATTAAAATTATTTTTTAAATATTTTCGACTAAATAATAAAATTATATTATTGATTAACATTTTATGACCTCAGCAGTTGCTCAAAAAGAGATATTTTAGACTTTATTTTAAGATAAAATGCATCTATTGTACAGCTTAAATTTGGTATGATGTAATATATGTTATTATAACTAAATAAAAGAAAGCATACATTTTAAATAATTTCCTTTTCAAAAAACCAGATTGTACGATTAAACCTGTTTTGTCAAATAATAGCCGCTGTACGTGTGTTTTATAACATGTCACAAACATGTATGTTACAAAATGTTTGTTATTGCCAAATGTTATCATCATAAATCTTCAAAAAATAATATTTGTTAACAACAAACTATAAAATTAGTCAATTTGGACGAATGATTTTTCGTCAGCAACGTAAGCTGTAAAAAAATGTTTTTGTGAATGTAGCCAACATCCATGAGTGTGAAATGTTAAAGTTTCAAATTAATTAGTGAATTACTTTTTGAATATCAGTCCATTAAAAGTAATATGTAAATTTTGCCCCACCACATTTACCTTCTCTCGCATGGCCATTCCGCTACTTCCAGTGTAATACAATGCAACACTTACATCTGGATGATCCGCCAACTCTTGAGGGCGACTCTCCGCCTCTTCCTCCTTGACGACTTCTTCACTATATAGCTGTCTTTGTAGACATCGGCCTCCGGACCGCCATCTCCGAAGTGTGAGTATGACGAACATAGCCAACTTTTTGAACGCGAACCATTCTCCTGTATTTTTGGTTTTAGAAAGTAACACAAGTGTATGAAGTAATCTAAACTAATAGCCAAATAAATATTTATTAAAAAAAATTAAGATTAGATTTTTAATATTATTAAAAGAATAACACAATTGAAGAAATATGAATTGAAAAGTAATATGTGTTCTTGTTAGATTGTTATTTTTTACAATCAAAATATCCGACAAAGTATGTAAGCTATACGCTATTCACGAAAAAAAAATTAAGAGCATTATTATTAATAAAGCATCAATTAAAAATTAGTGTTCAAGAGTTGTTTTTAATAAATCGGACTTATCGAATGTTGTGATTTTTGATATCAGGAGTAGTAACAATGTGTTGATATCTTGAGGAACAACAATTTGTTGTTCGCAACATCAACTTACTGTAGTGTAACACGAAACTTTCAGGCCTTTTTAATACAACTTTTAAATATTGGTGATTGCCATAAAGAAAGAAAGAATAACATTCTAAAATGTGGCGCTGCCTCTAGTTTTTCTAACATGTTTTTACAAAACTTTAGCTAGTAGTTTAATAAACGAAATAAATAAGACTATAACTTCATATTCACACGTTTTCCTTGTTCTGCTTAATTTGCTTATTTTTGTTATTTAGGCTCGTTAGCATCGTTATATTAGTGCAAGTAATGAAGGTAATTTTATTCGCTACAACGCCTTTGATCTCAGTTTTCAAACGCCTAGTTTTTATTGAAGATTGTTTAATTTGTAAATTTATTTCAAATGGATTACATGATTTTAGGTATCTTTTTCATTCTTTTCATTTTGTGACGGGGGTGGTGTAGTAAACTAATTTCTATTTGAAATTAGATCGTGACGAAAAATATGATCATACCCGAGAAATAGCATATAATACGATATATTTGGTAAAAAATATTAAACTTTATATTTAACATTTTACCGCATTGTGGAGCATGAGATCTAACCAGGCGAGTATTCATGATTTTGCCAAGGACATGCGCATTTTCCAATAACATTTATTTAATATTTAAAAAATTAATTTTAACTATAATTATCTCATAAATACATGACATGACTAAATATATACAAACGAATTCAATGTGACGAAAATATTTGTGTTGTTGAGAGGATAATGAAACTTCAAGCGTCGTAGGTACCTATGAATGTATTTTCTTTTAAATTTCCTTCTTCCAACATTTTATCCAGTTTAAATGAAAAGGGCGCCACACTACACGTGATAACAGCAGTACTACCAATACAATAGTATTATATCATATTTAGTTAGGATGCAATTACTTATAAGTACAATCGAAAATAAGTAAAAAACAATTCTCGAAACTTTTCAACGAAAATCTGTTTATTTTCGTAAGATGAAATGGATTTTAACGGAGCTTATTTTATTCTGTCTTATTGTGAGCTGTGTACACATTTAATAATTTTCTAACCAGCACGTATATATCCGTATTAGGATTTATGTTTCATACTGTGAACATTATTCTACATTGTGGATTTAACATTGGCATTTTTTGTCTCATTAGCGCCAATGCACTATATATTTTAATATGAGATATTAGACTAGTTATTATACAATTAAGGGAGGATTACTTCAGCGGATTATTTATAGATAATATCACAATTGAAGGACGGTATTTAGCATAGAGTAAGAAAAAAATAAAAGCGTTTATTTTTTTAATTGATTTTAAGAGTTAATTTACTCTTAAATTAAAATTTCACATAATTTTAACATGCGTAAGGTGTCTATAAAATTTAATGTAGTCTGCATATCTAAAACTGTTTTGCAACGTAAATTATTGTACTGCTATCAGTTTTTAAATCAATATTTTGCAAAAACTTTTGGGTAAGAAGTTAGTAGTATTGAACTGCAACAGATCAGTATAAGGGTCCAATCTCTATATATTTCGTACTCTATGCTAATTAGCTTAAATAACCAATATAACAAATTGTGATCTACTCAATATGGCAACGCAACATAAGTTTACTAATTCCAAGAGTAGCTACATCATTCTGCGATATAATGCGATTGCCCTAACTTCTGATACGATACTTACCTTTTGACAATATGACAAGCGACACGTTCTTAACAATACCATTTTGTTATACGCTATATTATATAGCCGGGTCTCAGAAAACGGTAATCATTATTACCAATCATAAAACTATAAAAATATATTATCCGGAACGTAATAGCTTGTAGAAACCGACCGATAGTTGTTTATATCGCCTTCTCGGGTCTATATATCATGACAGATAGTCCTTTCACATGTCTGGTTTTTTATTATCCTATTAATTTTTATAAGTTAATAATTGTCTCAAATGAATTAGTTTATTTTAGGTATATGTTTCATTATTGGAATTTTGTGGAGGGGGTGTTTGATGGATCGCATGATGTATAAAAATCTTTTAATTATTCTTACGTAACAAAATTGAGAAACAATAGTATAATTATCACTTGTAAAAAATTTAAAAAGCTTCTATTTTTTCAAAGGGATATTGCATAAAACCAAACAACTTTCAATTAGTAATTAGATCGTGATGAAAAATAAAGAAATATAATATAATAATCAACGTGAAGTTGAGACTACCGCGCTACCCACTAATGCTGCGCTATGAAAAAAAAATCCTGCTTACAGGAAACCAAAATACTGTCAAAAAGTCCGAATTGGGGATATTTGTGGTTGTGCTGGTTTACTGAAGGAAAAATAAAATTGTTCTAAACTAATGCTTGAATTAGTAGTATAATAAAATAGATAATCATCCTTTGTGGTTTCCCCTGAGGAAAAACATTTAATGACGAATACGTCAAAGTTTTGCTATATCCCGTATGCTTTCTAAATCAAGAATCCCGCGGAATTAATAACCTTAAATATCTCTGGCTTCAACTAACAGAATGCCGTCTACACCTCACTATTTGTATTATAATCCATACCAAAGACATTTCAAACAATCTGAATTTATGCATCTATAATGAATCTTAATTCATATGCATTCAATCATCAGCATGCATGCAACTGTTCAGCTATATAAATAAATTCAGTTAATAATTTTTTCAATGTATGAAAACTTAATTTGTTCTCTTAAAAACTATTCCAAATGATTGTATTTATAACCAATTTAAAGGCCATGTTCGTTTTATCTATACGTTTTTCATCTTGATTACATTATTATAACTTCATTATCGCTTCATACATGTTAAAACAAAAGACATACAATTTACAATTATGAAACAGTACTGCAGAAAGCAGGAATTAATATAGATATAAAAAAAAAGTTTTTGATTAAGCAATACGTAACCATAAGTTTAAAGTGAACATTGAATTGTATTTGAGAAAACGTTGCATTTGTGTTTTAGCTCACCTCCCATTGAGTACATCCCTCGAACTTTCTTCACAGCACCATTCTTGTAGGCCCGTACCACTTTCACCACGAGAATAAAGGCAAGCAGCCAAATTACAGCAAGAGAAAAAAGCATTTTTGACTACTGTTCTTGAAGAAAACGGACTTAAGCTATCAATTTGCTTTCGTAAATCACAATATAGTCCTTTCTCTTTCTACATATATCGAGTTGAGTTGGTGGATCGGTTAGCAAAGCAAGTGAACTTGTAACAGGCGAGATCTCTTACTTAACAAACATTTTACCTGTGATTAATCGGAGTTGTTGCTGGGGTGTACTTTGTGTCGACGCACAAATTAGAAGTATACATCAG
Source organism: Coelogynopora nodosa (assembly GCA_034780555.1). NCBI lineage: Eukaryota > Metazoa > Platyhelminthes > Proseriata > Coelogynoporidae > Coelogynopora > Coelogynopora nodosa. The sequence continues at coordinate 11,297 of JAUZND010019340.1, read as the reverse complement.
TACTTGAATTTTGAACCCTTTGGCCGAATAGATAGATGAAGTAACCTTGTAACACTCTTTTTCTCTCTGTATGATGTTTTATAATTGATTATTGTGTTGTTTAACAGGAATTGTATGCAGAGTGATTTCAACTACTGTACTTGTACAGCACAGCAAATGGAGGTGGTACACTGTTATATATTATTACTTTTATTACATATAAAGTTGTATGCCTATATATATATGGTCAAATTAGATTGGCAGACGGCTACAGAAATTTGGCATAGCAAAAATATTTTGATTGTATTTTATTTAACTACTTTATTTTATAGACAAACACTGGATACATTCATTGTTGCCTATCCGAATCCCACTTTAAATCCTGAGTAGAAGTTGGTGATTGTGGCATTATTATTAATAGATTAACTACCAAGGGATGGGGTAAAAACGTAACATTTAATTTTGATAAAGATATTTTAAATTAAAAAAATAATAAAATCATTATCATATTTCATCATTCGAGATTGTTAAATGATAATATTTATTAGGCAAGTATTTACTAAAATAGTCAATTTAAAAACGAGATATAGTCCAGCGACGAAAGTACGATTATGCGCTGAGGTGCAGTGTTTTGTAGTATATACAATGTTTTATTGCAATTTTTATAACTCGTAGGTATACTTATCTTAAATCAAGTTTAAAAAAATCTTAAATACTTATCTTAAAACCACTTTGACACCCTTGAGAAATTTAAAAAAATCCATAATCAATATCTGAGGGGCCTGTCATAATTGGTCCAAATAGTAATGATATAATATCTTTGAAAATAAACATAATTTATATATCAATATGGATTTAAAATATATTCTTAATAGTAGATTACATATCATCTGACGATTTCAACACAATCTGTTGAAAATGGAAACATACATATTCTATGGGGCGTCAAAATATGACCCAAAATTATCAATGTTTCGAAATATTACTTGAAAATTACACATTTAGTAAATCAATATTCATTTATATAATATATCATTTAAAATTCTGAATGTATAAATTATAATATCTATATAAACTTATTGTGTACTTGAATAAATTAAAGTACTGTGATTATTATCATGCATTACACAAAAACGACACGTATTCTATATATCAATGTGCAGGATCTAAATCGTAAAATGTAAATCGCGGTTGTAGCAGCATTCGTCAAATAAGGTATTTGGACAGTGCTAATATTTTCCCATTTATTATTTATCTCTGATCGTTTTCCAAATTATTTATTCCTTATTCCTATGTGTTACACATATTTTTATAGTTGTATTTAGAGTACTTTCATTTTGTTTAGATTTATCAGTGTTCTGGCAAGTACTCTTTCATACTACAAGTATAGTCAATATTTTTATTTTAACATTATTTTCATTGTTATGTTTGCCATTGTCATTGTATATAATCGCCATCAGTTTAGAAATTGTTTAAAAGTTTTGGATTTATTCTTACAATAATGTTATATATATATATGTTATGCTTTGCACATGTCCGCAGTGTTATATATATATATGTTTTGCTTTGCACATGTCCGCAGTGTTATATATATATATGCTATGCTTTGCACATGTCCGCAGTTCAACAAATGATCCACTAAATATTTGCTAGATAGGCGCCGAGTCTGCACATCTTAACTAACAAGCAATATGTTAGCCATTCATTATTATGTATGTTCCTCCAAGGTGTCAAGCAAAAAGATAACAGCGGCACCTAAATTGAAGACGCGTCCTACAACAGGTGAGTCATTCCTTTGGCATATTTAGCGGGCACATTACCATACTATGATTTGGAAGTCTGCATTGTCCACTGACCCACCCAGTCTGGATCCTGTCCATTATGGTTGGTCAAAGAATAAATGTGCTCAGGGGCGATGGTTCCCTTGACAATGGCAGACAAGATAAGTTTTAAAAATATTAAAATGTGGATGTTCATCTAACAAGTTGTGTTCAACAGCCAGATGTCGATATGATGTGGCCCAACTTGCCTGCTCCATGTTTTTCTGCTGCAATGGAAGTACCAACTGCTGCTATTAGCAAACAAAATAGTAACTCCTATACTGATGACCAGATAGATGACCAATCCTAAACCATATTTGTAATTCTATACTATTCAAAATGCACATTTTGTGACAAAAAGTCTGGACGCAATCTTTAATATATTCAAGTGCACGATAAGTTTATATATACCATATGTATTTAATTTTATACTATTCGGAATTTGAAATTACGTATTATATGTAAAAATGCATATTGATTATTAATTGTATCATTTTCAAGTGATGTATGGTCATTGCTATTTTGCAAAAATTGCTCATTTTAGCGTCATATTTTGACGCTATTTTGAATATACCTATATGTTTCCATTTTCAACAGATTAAGTTGAAATCGTCAGATAATATGTCATTAACTTTTTAGAACTTATGGTAAATTCATATTGATTTTTTATAATCCACAAGTGTGGCAAATTGACATCATCTTGATTTGAGATCAGTATACCTATGAGTTATAGAAGCTGCAATAAAACATTGTATATAATACAAAACACGCTTTTTCACGATTCCTCTGTTCTAATTATAGTCACGATAAATAAATACATTTTGTCGATAGTGTTCCGAGCAACATATTACTTCCATTATCTATTCTTTTTTTTACAATTTTATAATAAGTTTCCACATTACGATTTGCTAAAAACAAGTGGAATGTTTACAATGCTTTAATTGAGGGTGTCTATGTGGACCGTTAAGAATCGTTAAGGTGGGGACGGTAAGGGGACGGTAAAGGGACGGTACAGGGACGGTAAAGCTTTCGGAATGTAGGAACTACGCATTTGAGATATTCTAATTTCTCAAACCAAAATGACAGGTATTCTTTACCAGCTTTAATTAATCAGATATGTTTTAAGTGATGTATATATATATATATATATATATTTAAACAAAATTATTGTTTTCTATTTATTAGAGACTAAACGTTTTCAACGTATAATAATTTACTATCACGGAATACGAGCGCATCAATCCGGAAATATATGCCAAATATTATTTAATTAACACATGTTATGCTGAAAAAAAATATTCCGAAACACTGCAGGCCTCCTTAGTAATCTCCCGGAGATATTTGTAATGTTACAACAACAAAAAATTATAGCAAACAATATAGAAGTACCCTTTAAATTTTTTTTTACAAATTGTTCAAAAAGTTTCAGAAATTAAAAATGTCAAATTTTATATTATTTAAATGTTATACGCTTTTGTTTCTAATGACGGAATAACTTAGAATTAATGAATCGAGAGTACATCGAAGTAAGATTAAAACGAAAAAATTGCAAAAACAATAAACCCAAATTAATTGACTGACGAGCATAGATGGGAGACTATCTATATAACACAGGAAGTTATGTGCATATTTACAATAGCTTTATATGTTTTTCGACAGTAGATTGGCCAGAATATAGAAAAAAATTTAACTGAATTTATTGTTAAAAATATGTAAAAAAAAAACAATTTGACTATGACGACATTGAGAAATATCAGTAAGCCACTGAGCACAATTTCGTACACATGTTGACATAGTTCACCAAGTTGAGGACAAAAATTAGCGTAAAGGCTATTACTCAAAAAGTTAAGGCAAACTATAACTCCAACCAACTTAAAAAAATTATTAAGCAAAAAATAAATTTTCGGTATTCTTTGTCGTCAACTAAAAAATATAATAAACATATAGAATATATCATATGTGTAGTGCTATTACGATTGAAACCCCATTTAAAATTAATCTCATGAAAAATAAATTACTTTTTATGTTATTTTAGCTTTATTGTTTATATAATTATCTCTACAACCTTTAAAAAAAAGTTCATTTACTGTAAAACTGTAGTACACATAATTTTATGCATTATCTATCTTGCGTTCATATTTTTTTTACAACGGTGCATTACATTTATGTCCCCCCTCTCAACCCCTTATTTAACAAAAACATAGTGCTTTATTATTAGTATTATAAATAAGTAATTGATGCAGTGAACACTTTGGATTATATCGCGTTGTTCCAGCTCTCCGTTGGTCTAGCCGTACCCGTTTGCCCAGTAAGCTAAGGTTTCCGATAGATTAGTAAATGTGTTCATTTATTGGGGCATTTTTATTCTTGCCAAATGTATTCAATATGTATTGGTTTGAAAAATCGTCTGATTATAATGCGACACTTGTTAAAATTAATATATCGTTCATGATTAACACATTTGTTTGCAATCAACGCTGTTATTTCAAATTTATATTCTGACCGCAAAATGCGTCCTAAAACGTAATACATTTTTTTACGCTTGCACGTAATAATTTACGTTCAATTCAATTAAAATGTTTATAAAACAGTCGAGGTCATTGTTTATCTCAGCTCTGACCGGTAGATTTAGCGTTTCGTATTGCGGTTGGTTCTTGTTCTGTGATGGTAGCCGAAAGTCCAAAAAGTTTTCGAACTCTTTGTTGCATGTCCCGATTCATAAAAAAGTACACAAATGGATCAACTACTGTAGTTAACGCCATTATCACCACGGAAACTGTGGCAGACCAGTCAGTTGTGCCAAGAATACTGATGAAAAGAATGTATGGGAAAAAGCAGAGAATGTACATCGTAAGAATAATAACCATAGTCGTAAGCAGTCTCATATTTTGCGCTTTTCGTTGATATGCGCGACCGCCAGCGTTTTCCTGCCCTGCATTGAAATTATTTTCAACTCTTCGGGACTGTTGAAAATAAAATAAATATATCCTGCTATAAACCAACACCATCACTAACATTGGAGCAAAAAAATAGATACCTTCTTGTATTTTGAGGGTAGGACCCCTAAGGATGCAAATAAGGAAAACGGGAACAAAACTGAATTGATTCCACTTAAAAATTATCCCTCCAATTGCAAAAGTAAAAGCCGCCAAGAAAATCAAACTGATGACCACGCCAATTGTCACCCGGTGGTTGATATATTTCCGCTGGAACTGTGTGTGAAGAACCACGGCATACCGGTTGATCGAAATTGTGGTTAATGTTCCAATTCCAGTCGTTAGAGCAAACTGATTGAGCATGAACTCAACTATGCAACCGGCGGTATTGGTGAAGATGTGCCGGCCCTCGGCTATGAACACGCAGAGTCGCATGGCTTTCATAATCAGTCCAAAGCTGAGCAGGAGATCGGAGAAGGAGAGTGTGATCAGGAGATAGGTGTCAACCTTCTTGACTTTGATGGTTGACAGACAGATGATGGAGACTGTGTTGGTCATACTACCGACAGCGGCAATTAGGAGGAAAAAAATTGATTTAAATATATTCTGTCCAGCACGAATGTCAAATACATGCTTTGCCGTTTCATTCGAGTAAAATTCAGTTGAGTTGCTAAATTTGGATGCTAATAAATCATCCATTATTTTTCTACAATATATTAAAAAATACTTATAAGATTATCAAACATACAAAAGTTAAACCCTTTTTTTTATGAGCGATATTTGCTTAATTTTGATTGGTCAACTGAAAAACGGAATTTGTAATATTCTACAAATAGGAAAGAAATATGAATATTTTACTTTTCTTATTAACTTAAACTCAGATTCTTTTTCAAAAAGTGTCTACTAAGATTAGTATCACATCTTTTCTAATAATGACGATCAATGGCCTGCATTGATTTTAAACACATAATACGATTTTGATGATTTTAATGATTTTATACGCATACATATTTATAATGTTGTATTTTATATGCAATTTTTGTATTGTAGTAACGATTAAACAATTGTGTTTACTTTATATACATTATATATATTTATTATATAAAAATATTTAATGAAAAGTATAAACCTCGTAACGTATCATTGCACAACATATGTGGCACGATATATTTAGTTATATAATCTAGATTGTAATATATATGTCATGAAAGTTTCGATTATAGAAACTGAGTGAATATATTGTAACAAAATAAGAGTCAATATAATAACATTGCAAACTTTTTTTGTCAAAAAATAGTGTCTCGATCAATAACATTTTACATAATGCAATATTTGCAAAGTATAAAATAATTTTAAAATATTTAGGTTTATTAAACGACATCATTTAATAATGAATGTGTTTGTTTCACCTATAATATTCCAAATAATTAAATTGTCGTCGGTTGTAGACTTATTTTATTTTACTTAGCATTTTATATATTGAATTGAGTTATAATTTAATTCTAATTTTAATTATTTAATTATTATAGATTATTTCTTTAAATTAATTAAATATATTAATATTATTATAGTTATTACAGGGCTGTTTAATACATGACGGTATATATATTGTATCATCAACTGTTACAATAATAGATTATCAAATACAACAGATCAAGCTATAATATGCTTGAATGCAAATAAGGATCATATTCTATCTACAAATGGAGTATTTCATCAGATTTTGTAACTTTAATGTAATAATTGGGTGTAATTAGATCCCAACGAAAATAGGATTTTCATACTAAAAGACAATTCAAGAAAATCACACTGTATAAATTAAATACATCAAGTAATTTCACATGTATAAAGTTAGGTATTTCAAATAGAAATATCAATTTAATAACTTATTGTCAAATATTAATGTTTACAAAGAAGTGGGTGTTTTTTACAAATTCATTATATAGAAATATAATGTACTAAAATTGTTTTAAAACTTATTTCGTCAATTAAATCCCATAACATAGTTCATTAACAGTTAATACAAACATTTAACATATGGGGTTCATCGAACCTGCAAAGTACAGTAGATGAAGACTTTGTCGAAAATCGTAGTAGAAGAAAATATAACTTAACTGCAAACAAAAATAATACCAGTAACCAGGTTTATCTGTGATGTATTGTGTAATCAAGGTCGTTGTCGGGATGTTTTTCAAAAGGGGGAAGCCCATGAAGGGGCAGACATGGATCCATTAAAAAATTTGGTTATTTTTTGCATATTTTTTACAATTTTCAAGAAAGCCGGCTATACATTATGTTACACTACTGTATTGGATATGTGAGATTAAGTGTGGTAATATATTGGACATATGCCAATTTTTTTTTTTGAAAACGTTATGTTTTATAAGAATTATATTTATTTAATTATGATTAAGTTGTATGCTTGCTTAATGATGTGATAAAAATATGTTATATATATAAATATAAGAATATTTTAAGTTAACAACTGACACTGCAAATATAATGAATAATTAAAAAATGTCCAAAACTGTTTATTAGATCCAAAATGATCTTTCCAGAACATATTTTCTTTAAAAGACAATTTTATATATTACTAGTATATTTATTAACATATAATAATTATGTCAAAATTAATTTGTGTATTAAGATTGAAACGAAAAACGCACATTAAGCCAAAATTTAATTAACTAAATGGTCATACATAAGTTTTGAAGCAAAGAATAAATAACAAAAGATTTATCAAAATATCTATACAATAACATACATACTAATAGTTAAATTAGAAGTAGTATATTTATAAAATACAATTGATACTCATACTAATTTACATTCTCTAACATAAAAATATGTTTTTAAATATATGATTAACAAATATTCCATAAACAGTATTTTTCTAACATTTTAAGATTTTCTATCCAAATTTAAGCCCAGAACGACGATTTATTTTAGACCTTAATTTAGTGATATTGTACTGATTTAATTAAATGTAAAGAATTAGTAATTTATGAGTCGCAGACAAAAAACACAATATTTTGGATCAATGTATTCATTATTATATGAACAATTTTGCATTTAAAAAATATATTAATCCTAAGGAATCTTATGCTGATATTATATCCTCTATGAACAGACTTTCAATTTTTTAATTAAAATATTTTTAATTGCAAAAATCATACCGTTTTTTTCGGAAGAAATGAATGACGAAATTGATTTAGCGAAAATCATATATTATAAAGTATTTGTTACTACATAAAAAATCATAGTTGTGTACCTATAATGTGAATATAAATTCCTACCAACATTTTTGAACCACAATTGACGAATTAACCGCAGGCAATATTAATGTAGACAAAGTTCAAATAGATAACAAATATCCCTCCCTTATATTGTATATAACAAACAAAACATTTTAGGTCATTATACATAAATTTTGTATAATTTTATATAAAAACTAAATTATAAAATCCACCGAAAAATCAGTATAATATAATATAGTCGCGTAATGTTTGAATATAAAATTACAAACAAACCAGACACTTTAGGAGATATCATTATACGATCTATTTGGCAGTTTAAAATTTTCCAGATAACATTCATTTAAACATGTAGTAAGTTTTATATATTTATATATTTTGCTTTGAACTTTGCAAGCCTTCTATTTCTGCTCGAAGCTTCACATTGCTTATAGTTTTCTGAATGCATATGTCCACCAAGCGTGACGTGCCGCAAAAATGTGAATACATACATTTCAATGAGCCTATTTCCACTGAGCTGATTTTGAAATTATTTAACTTTTTCTGCAACACTATAATATCTGATAATACATCAGTCATACACACGTTTCTGCACATACAGGGAAGAGTGAGAGAGGAAACCTCAGCACACAGACTGTATACATTGGTCGTCAACAAACAATAGCTACCCTGCTTACTTTTCTCCCCAATCTATGCGTGACACCACGGGCTGAAGTAGTTAAACATATATAGTGCGTGGTCTGTTAATATACATAGATAGACATATCTCCATAGAGAGAGATAATAGCACATTATATTTCGTCGCGTCGCGTCGCGCTTAGTGGGGACTACAATTATGTTTTTGCCGTGCAGCGTTCGGTCGTGTTTTGGAGCGTCGCACTTGGCAGGCATATGCATTAAGCCTATATAACTGTTGAGAAATTATTTATACTATATTTTGTAATCTCTCCCGGTTCATGCCAATATCTATACGATGTAAAATTTGGAAGTGGGGTGAACAGGGGGTGTGTGTATACTTGTTATTGAACATTTGAGTTGAAAATATTTGGTACATGTATTCCTTGTCAACAAAAATACGGTGAAATTTTTTGTGAAAATTTCAATTTCCATTATTGATCCGTTGTTCATGACATCACAATAGGCCAATCTGAAAAAGTTTGATAATAATTTTTGTATAAACTTTAAATTTAAGGCAAATTTGTATATAACTCAAATGGGCAATAATATTTGGAAAAGAACATTTATCTTAATATTCCATTATTTATTTATCTTTTTATTAGGTCATATGGTCAATAATTAAAAATCCAATATAGGAAAAGTTATTTGTGATCTGAGAATCTCACTACATATTAAGTGTAGCCCATGAAAAGTAATATAAATTATTTATAAATTATTATATGAACAAAAATATTAATCAATGATAACAATTTTCAATTTTTGCTCAATTGACCAAGCAGGTGCGACATTTAAAATAATAATTTTTCATTTTATTTTTAACTAAAAAATCCTAATTCAATTTTAACTACAACATTAAAAATATAATTTTTAATTCCTTAATAATTATAGCCCACTCACCAACAAAGGCAAAGGGAAAATTTTAATTAAAAAGAATATGAGAGATATATACTGTTTTAACTTAAAAAATTAAATATTTTGTACCTGGTGTTTAGTTTAGATTTTGTGTCATCCTTGAAATTAAACACATTACATTTAAAATGAAAACAAAAAATAATTTTAAAATTTATCCTTAATGATATATTTGTTGTCCGTATATTATATAGTCTAATATTTCATTTAAATTTTAACAATAATGAATGAAAAAATAAATTTTAAATATACAATAAATAAATTAACACAATCTACATAAAACTTACGTATTTATATAACTGCTCCAAAATAAATCAGAAGTTTAATGATTAAATGTGTGGACTAGACCCTACTCTTTGTATTTTTGCGAGCTAATTCTTCATACTATATAAATACAATATGTAGTTAGTATTAACCAAAAACTTCGGTGTACAATGTGTTTATGATATTATAACAACGTTTATTTAGATTATACAGAAAGAAGATAATGATATGTGGAAAATTAATGTACGTTAAAATCATTATATATACAGACATAATTACACTGTTACTTTTAAAATATTTTATTGCTCAAATAATAATGAAGTTTGATATAACTCATTTCTATGTAATTTAAAATGCTCCACAGTCTCAATATGTTTCAATATTACAATTATTACACTCTAAATACAAATTGTGCTTGATTTTCAATGTTATACCAATTGTCAATATAAACAATTTTGCATAAATTATTTTTATTACACATTCATATAAATAATAATTATTATAATTAACCTCTTTTAACATATAAATATAGAATTTGAGAAGCAGATGATGCGCACATTCACAGATAATAATTATAATCTGTACTGTGATAAAACGGACGATCATTAAATTGTAGTTTCATTGACTGGAAAATGCACATTTTAAAATTGTCATACTATGGCCTATTTACAATAAACTATATCTATAGATTAACCTATATATTTAACATATTGTAGAAAATATACTTTACTTTTTCTTCTCACAAATATTATATTGTAATCTATCATCTTTTACTATCTCATGTCTTTTTTTTATCATATTTTTGTTACTTTTATTATAATGTTTCGCTCCGAGCATCCTATACTGGCTGCCCGTATGTTATGTATAAACCTATGGACCATTTATTTTTTACAAACGACCATCGATTTAAATTCAAATGATCTTGACCTAAATTTAAACGAAAAGTTTCACAATTTATTGTTGTTTGTAAAACATGTTAGGCTCTAAGTTTAAAATATTTAATTTTTTTTCTTGTAACTATGTTATGGACATTTTATTCCATTTTCATTTTTATAGGATAATTTGTTTCAGATCTTATAGTTGTAATACACTTTTTCTTTAAAATTAATTAAAATTCTTGTGGTTACATTTATTAAATTACTAAATCGGTTTTATATTTTTAGTAAACGGTCAAGTTTAGAAGACAGTCAAGTTTATTATGATAACAAACTGGCTTACGAACAACAACAGCAGTCTGCCGTACTGAACGCAAGTCAGGAATGACGTAACATAATTGATACGGACAACAAGAGTTAAGGAAGCAATATTAAGTACATTAAGCATACCATATAACACCCGTCCCCCTTTAATTTTGTATAATACAGTCATCAAAGTGAATAGTTTTTGGGTTGCATTTTTTGATACAGTCAGGCATTTTGTATATACTTCTTCAACGAGCCAATCGGGATCAAAGGCCG
>JAUZND010019329.1:0-26042 GCA_034780555.1 Coelogynopora nodosa | reverse complement strand
GACCCCCGTATAAGCCCCCCCCCCCCCCCCTTAATACAAAATCTTCTAATATTATAAGTATATTATATGGATGGATGATTTCGGTGATGATGATGATATGATAGATATTTGATTTGACTACCTATAATATGACTACAGAAATATAATTTGTACCTACACCTATGTAGTACCTATACCTATCTATTCGGTTACTAATTACATTCAATTTCTGTCAAGTAATGTATGTTAATTTTTTTCGGACTCACGTATAAGCCCCCCCCTGACTTTGAGTGGCAAATATTAGGTTTACAGGGGGGCTTATACGCGGAGAAATACGATATGTATTATCTTGCCAGTACTTTATTGATCAATAAAGTCTTTGTCTGTAACATAAATTGCAACATTGTAAACATAAATTGTTTTTTTCTATTATTTGAATATTTATCACTATCTCTTTTTTTAGACTTTAAACTATAAATGATAGTTAGTTGAAAATAAAACATATCAATTAATGTAAGTTTAACACTGTAATTTTATTTTAGTATAAACTGGCCATGGTTATTTCTTTCGCGATAATAAGGTAAAATACCGTATCTGCTCACGATAAATATCAACTGCTTGTTTTTTACCGTGATTAACGATGATTATAATTTACTTTATAAACGCATTCCTAATATACTGATACAGTTCCTTTAAATAGATCATTTCGTCGTGAGTGTTCAATTTCTATGTTTATACGTTAATTTATTTAATGTATAATCATTTAACTGTTTATACTCATGTTTCCCTCCAGATGTGATCGCTTTCACTATCCTTCATGTGTTGGATTGTAATTAGTATAATCGGCGTTTTCTTTATAATCAAATCGTGTTAAAACTTCTTTCAATAAAGTAAACATAGTCGACCACAATTGATATTGAGCCAGAGATTACACGAATCAATTATTTATAATGTACTGCACGAGAAATCAATAGTTCAACCTAGTCATTGTTACACTCTATGTCGGAAATAAATGGAGACAATAAACATAAAATCTTTTCCGCTATGTTTAGACTTCTAGATTCTCAGTGTTATTCTCCAGCATAGAGTGTAATATGATCCTGTCTACATACTTGCTGTACATGTAAAGGTAAAATATACGGTATCTTTCAAATTTATGTTGTATGACGACCATTGTTTGTAAGTGGTAGCCCTACTATGCGACTGAATAAAGTATTTTTTGTTGGTGTACCTGACTTTTTTCAGTGGTCCATGGAAGATAACTCGGCAAATATTCCGGGAAGACGGTTTCCGAGGATTTTTCCGTGGACTAGTGCCAACTTTGGGTCGTGAAGTGCCCGGCTATTTCTTCTTCTTCGGAGGGTAAGTTTGCCTGCGTCGATAATATATACTTTATGGGACATCTATATTTACCTATATTCAAAATGTCACTGTTATATTATGGACAGTGAGACACGCTGATGTCTGTAGAATATTATCGATCTCTCATATTTAATATTAATTTTCAGACAGGCACATTTCTTAAATAGACGATTATAGAATATTCTAAAATAATCAATAAAGATTATTAAATATGTTAATTAGGAGCTTACTATGTGAGGTAGAAATTGAATAGGTTTACTTTACTCTGCAGGGCATACAACTATATCGAAATTTATAAAATATACTATGTAATATGACTTTAATTAAACAGAAGTAATGAGGGGAACATTGAGATACGTCAGCACAACATTTTGTTTACAATTAATAATAATAAGTTGGAAAGATTCACGCTTTCAAAACATTTAAAAATATCTCATGGTTGGTTCATTTCACAAAATATTGGAAAAAAATTAAAAATTGTATCAACGGAGAGTGAGATCAAAATTTGTGATCCGAATAAAATCAAATAATAATTAAAACACACAATTTTCATGGGGATGTTGTTTTTCGTATTGATTTCTTTAGCAGCAAATAATAATGTTAGCCATACAATTAATAAAATAGACTACTATACAAAATGGAATAGAAATAGACTATATTAATACTAAAGAGAATAGACTGAACTACATTTAGCGAAGTCAGTGACCAGAAACAGTGTATTGAACATCGTTATTTACTGTAACCGTATAATCCGCAATATTGTACCTTTCGTTCACTGTCTTCGTCAAATGTAACTCAGTCTATTTTATCGTATTTTATTACCTGTGTGTCTAATACCATTATTTTGTTGCTGCTGAAGAAGGCGATCAATACGTTCGACGTAATAAACTGGAACATCATATACAAGAGGCTCTCATTTCAGAAGTATTGTGTACAATATAATTAAAATGTTACGTCATTAACAAATGTTCGTCATTGTTACGGTTATGGTAAATTATGTTTTTATTTAATGACGTCATCAATTGTCTGAAATTAACAATTTTATCGCATCTAATATTCTTTTAATGATATCTGATATCTGAAAAAATGTTTTTGCGACATTATATCACATTATATTATACATTATGCACATTATAATGTTTACCGTTTGAAAATAATTCATTAAACAATTGTTTTTTTATAATTAGAAATAATTACTGTAAACAATGCACTGTTTTTATTATAGTGATATTTATTTAATTATACTTGTTAGACCTTAATGTGTTTTCACATTTTATAAATAATATGTTTTAAAGTACGATAGAATACTGAAATTTTAGGAATATTGAATAAATAATATGAAATGGCTAGGAAGATACTCTTATCTTAATTTAGTCTAAAATATTACTTTATTTATAGTTGATGACTTCATAAAATTTAAAACCAATGATACAAGATTAACATAATAAGTACGATATTTTGTCTAAAGAATTTTAATTAAGAATAATTTCATGATCATCCCCGTAGTAAATTTCAAAGCAACCTCAAATATATTGAACAATGCCAGAACTTTGATTTATTGTCACATAAATGATTTTTAAAAACAATATTTAAATATGTAGCATGTTTTTGATAGTCTCATCTAAATCGATAAAAAATCTGTATGAACTGTCTATTTTTCTAAATTTAATAATAATTTACTGAACTATACTATAATCTAAAGTGTTTTAAAAAGGATTGATAGTTCTGAGGCTAAAGATTCTCCTCCACGTGTCTGTATCCCTGATGTCGACTCTGATCCCCACAGCTACGAGATCGCCCGGCGGCTGGTGACCCCAGTGGGAGTGCAGCGTGAGGATCTTGGCGTGGTGAGGACGGCGTTGTGCGGCGGGTTCGGTGGTGTGTGCATCTGGACGGTCATCTTCCCCATGGATGTGGTGAAGTCGCGGGTGCAGATAGAGGAGGGGGGCATCCGCGGGGGGGTCAAGCTGGGTACCTGGACCATCCTGTGCAACATCTTCCGGAATGAAGGTGGGCAACACCAGTCCTGCGCTTGGCGGGCGTGTTTGTGTTCACTGATTGAGCAGATATATACGATATGTTAACTGTAGGATGCGTGTACTACCACCTGTTAACCTACAATTCATTTCTGAAAGATAGAAGAAAAATATAGGAAAGATAAGAAATGTGGGATATATAATTATTATTAAGATATTATAATTATTTATTTACGTATTATATACAGTAATATTAATATATGATAGTTAAGATTTATTAATGTTCGTAATAGATATACCGGCCATGCTTGCAGAGTTCATCTATCACGACTTTTAGTGGAAGCTTACTGGAAGCTACTTACTTACTGTGCTTTCATATTGAAAACAATCTTGAGTTTGAAAACATGTTTGGGTTACAAGCAGTATTTTCAGATCACCAAATATTATCAGGTCACCAAAATATCGTTAATGAAAAATAAGTTTTTGTCACCATATTTTTTTGGAGACAAAGTATCAGTGTACTAAATTTACATAAATCGGTCGATGTGAAAATTTATTTCTAATGGGGGGTGTCCATGGAAATCCCTCCCAACAAAATATGAATGCCACATATAGAAAATAATTAGGTCTACGAAGGGTTAACATCAAATTGTCCCTTATAGCTTTGTACGTCATATATTTAAATATAATTTTTTCTGCGACTGATAAGTGTACCCTACTTAATATCCAAGTGTGCTTATGTAAAATCAGGGTAAAATATGTAAAACTTTGATCAAATATTAGTGAAGTGTAAAGAAAAGCAAAACACCTGTATTTGTAATAAACTGGGCATACTTTTGGTTTTTAATTGAGAGTGACATTCCTGGATGACAGTTCATCGCTCTTGAGGAAGTCTTAAAACCTTTAAAGAAATAGTACTCTGTTCTAATAATAGCAATCTGTTCCTAAATTAATGTTGTAATCATAGAATGAATAAGATTGTCTAGAAGCCAAATCACCCACATGAACCATGTAATGTAACGGCAACAAACCGCGATATAATGAGCGTTTGTTAGCCTCAATTTGATTGGACGATAGCTACACAATGGCTATCGATTCTGAATGCTGAATAAATTACTCATTCGTTTCGCGTATTTAACAATAAATGGCCTATATTTTCGACGTATATTCATGAACATAACATGTTTTACCCTATATTATATATTAAGAAACAGAATACAACTCACCAATTAAATGAAATACTCTTCTATTTTGATTCAGGAGTAGCACGAGATGTACAACCAACGATAACCAACAACAAAACAATTTCGGCATTTTGAATTTCGCCCCTTTTTTCGCTCCTTTTCGCCCCTTTTGAAAAGGACGGCCGTTCCCACGTATTTGAACAAAGCGCGCTTCTAGACCTTTTATCCATTTCTATGGTTGTAATAATATGTTGTTTTATAAATGTTGTATTAATAAATTACATTGTTAATTATTCGTACTACTTAAAGTAGCATCTTTTATATTTTACGAATATTTGATTGCAGGGTTTCGAGCGCTCTACAAGGGTCTTGGTCCAACTCTAATACGATCCTTTCCAGCTACTGGAGCTCTGTTCGTCACCTATGAGTACACGAAAGAGGGCCTCAACAAACTCTTTCCATCATAATGACTAAAATCTCCCTAGTAATTCAAATTAGGTGCTAATTTTTCATCTATATCCTCTCACTTATAATAATGTATTTAACCTGTACACATTCATTGCATATTAGAATTTGCAGGCCAGTAGTCCTGTAATCTTCATCAACTTAATACTGTCATGTTTAGTAGTAAGTATTTGTAACACTGAATGTGTTACAGAATGTGTTCCAGTTTTATATTAATCAGCAATGTTTTTTGGTTGCTACGTTAAGCAATTTCTGCCTCAAGTGAACAAGCTTTTTTGTATTTTATCTTTAGTCAAATTAATTCTTAAATCTTACAGTTTTTAGATTTGAAAGTCAACCTTCTTGGGACTGCTTTCGATACTTACTCTCGGGTGCACATCTATTTTAAAATGAATTGATCATATTTAAAGCGGGTTCATTTATAGTCTTTTAAGTGGTCAGAATCGTAAATGGTTGTTGTAATATTTCTTTTAATGTCAAAATTAACAAAACCTGTTTGTTAATAACATATTAATATAGGGCATTTAAAATTGAATACCTAAACATTATAACATGTAATGATGGGCACATGCCTGCAAAATTTACATTGAGTTACTCCTTTTTTAAATCATTCTTTGTATTATTTTAAAATGCTAGTTTACATCATATATAATTCTTGAAATGGTATTTCGTAAGTTAAAGATAAATGAGTTATTTTTTCAACTTATTTTAAATTTAGTCGTTAAATCTGATAGTTTGATAGTTCTGCTGATAGTTACATCATTATCAAATTCTTTGTGATGCATCGAGAGTATCCCTGTATTAACAATCCGATAATATTTTATGACTGTTTACGATATATACCACCTTGCCTTCTTCGATATTTTATTTTATCCCGTTATTTGTATTGTGATTATATTTAGGTTCTGTGTAACTTTTATCCATTCCAGATAATTTCGATTGACCTATCATGTAAAACTTGCCTTGATTGCATTGTGTATCATGATATTTTTATATCTATTTGTTGCCAATATTGTTTCCCTTGATTTTTGCCTTTTACTTTCGCAGAGGTATTTTTTGATAATATGTTAATAAATATATATTGTTTTACTTATTGTGTGTATTGATTTTGAACCTGTCTGTGCAGAATAATGCGTCAAAGGAGTTAATTTGAATTGATTTTTAATTAATGCATCACACTAACAGATGTCTGAAAAATAAACTTGTTTAGGGTCAAAAATTATTTGCTTCATTAGATTATAGAAAAATGATGTGTAATCAGTCCTATACTAGTGGTATATTCATGTCCGGTACATAATCTAAATTATTGAGTAGCAGCTAACATAAGGATTGAGTGAAACTGTCGAAATAATATTATGCACCAATTTGTTACAGTCTTACGAGTCTTTGTCAGTTACAGTATTTTGGTTAACTTTTGAATGTTACATCTTGTAGGGTATGTTGAATAGTTTACACAAAACAATGTGCCACGTTTTGTTCATAACCTTTAAATAAATGTATTGATTTTCTCTACATGTCATAAATTAATCATCGTGATTTACAAAGTGTTGTAAAATTCAGCATAATATTCACGCCTCCTCTTTGCTGGTTTCTCCAAGAAATTGTTTATACAGACATTCTACACGCTGCACATCATGTTTTTTCTGTTTGTCATTTTTTCAAAATAGCTGCCACAATATTAGCCTATAGTCTAACCAGCTTTCAGACTTATGATATAAGAAAATAATTCCGTGTGACCATTACACTGAAGTTTACTCATGGTTAGGTAAGTCGACAAGAAAAGACGTTGCGTCTATACCAATACTTTCTATGAATACTTTTTACAATTTCATCAGACGTTTTTTCTCATCACAATCAACCCTGTCTCATTTAAACAACACATTTACGGTTATATTAAGTATGTCTCATAGTCACCCCGCACGACAATAACATCACTTTTGATTGTCATGCCGAAAACGTGAAGTATATTATATCAGAAGGAAAGGACTCAAGAGCCACAGCTTCTCTCAGAGAGCCATTTCCCACCTGTTAAATAAGTAACCGTGTGTTGGTTTCGTGACATCGATTCTCTTCTTGAAGACAAGCAGCTCAACTTTTCAAGAGCAGCTAGGCATAGGTTGTATATAATATATAGTGAGCGAGGGCTACTCAACTCTGACAGCAAGATAACTATTATATCATCCTTTTTTTGAGGTGATGATTAGGGGCAGTCCTGCTCAAATGTACGCGCGAACTATATGTGCGGTGGCTGGGGGTTGCTGTCGAATGATGACATAAACTCTCAGCCAAGTGTCTATATAGCGCCGACATGGCAGTATATTATCAGAACACGGTGGGAAACGTTGCCTCGGCTGCCAGATGACGCTAGAATTCTCTCGAAAGTCAAGACAAAAGAGCCTATTGAAACCGTTTTTCTGCGGCTGATATGTTTGTTCCCTGTCTCATATTTTTACACACAGTTAAAAACTATATGCATAACTGGACATTTATTTTCCAAGTTGTAAAAATAATGCTAAACGTATTTTTTAGGTGATTAATTGTTGTACGTATTTTTTAGGTGATTAATTGTTGTATTTAAAAAAAGTCAAATATATAATATCCAGATGTAAATTTTAAAAAGGTTTGTTAATTATTAAACACAATTTAAAATTGTCAAAAATATGACTTTTTCAAACGAAATTGTTTCGTGTAATTTTATATTGATTTAATATGCGGCTTATATCTTGGGAACATTATGCATTTATCGACTTTGATATTTTCTTAATTGTCGTTAAATATTTGACAATTTTTATTATATTAGAAAATAGCTGAAATATATACTGAAATAAATAAAATAAGTTTTTAAATTAAATATTTTAGTTCTGGAAAGATTTTCGTTTTTAAATATCCAGATGAAAACCTATATATATGCTTGTTTAGTTTTTTCTTTATATTTTATTTTTTTCCTTAGCTCGCAAATAATCTAGTTTTGTTTCTATGCTACAATAAAGCCATTATTGTAATTCAAAGTGTGTATAAAAATGAATTTCGTATAAAAAGTGCTACATATTTTATGTATTTACAGAGGTTTTCATTAAGTAATTTGATATTTTTCTTTAATGATGATAAATTAGCCCTTATGTTTTAACAAACTTCTATACATTGGCATGTATAGGGTAAATATTATTTGTTCAACTGTTTTGAGTAATTATACCGTGTAAAATAAAACTCTTGAAAGGTAGAATATTTTTAAATGATTTTTTAAAATATAATAAATTGTATATATACACTGAACAAAATAAATAAATAATATATTAAATAGTAAATAATTTCAAGTATAATCTGCTTGGTGTTATATATGTGATTATTTGATTAAATGTAGTTAATATGCTTTATGATTTTGAAATGAAATAAAAATTGTTAAAGCTTTAGTTTATATAATCTTTTAGATACCTATAGAATCTAAATTGCTACAATAATTTTTCAAATAATAAATTTAGCACAAAACACTGTTACATTTTAATAAACAAAACTATTTCGTTTAATATTAAAAATAATACTCAAATTTAAGACGTTTTAAACAAAAATGTATCCTGATTGTCATGATTTCCATACACATAATATATGCCAGCATCCGGCGATCAAGAGAACCGAATAATTTACCCGTTGATTTAAAATTCACTGGTAATCTAATTCCATATTTCAATATAATTTGTAATAATTTGCAAAGCAATACCAGAAATGGATATATGATATAATTGACTCCTACAATGTCATGAAGCTAATACGTTTTTTATGTTCACAAGCACGAGTTGCCTATCAGGAAAATTGGCTGGCATTATAGAGAGGAGGGAACTCTATGGGTTAACTTGTCTGGCGAAGTTGTTCACGTCGATATTTCTTAATTTTTTAATTTATTTGAAGCCCGAGCATCATTTGTCAGCTCCACTTAGCCGCTTCAACTGGGAGGTTTCAGCCAAGGCTCGACGCGCAGAGCCAAACGATATTAAGAAGAGGTAAACTGCATTAGACCAGCTAGAAACAATGAGCTCAGCAAGTCCCCGAGGAGGGGCGAGGTAATTTGTTAAGTCCATGTTATTACTCCGCTCGCGAAAGCCATCGGGGAATTCGTCTTGTATAGTATACAATGCGAGAGATCTCGACAGCATCTCCTGAACATGAGTATATAGGGGAGAATGTGGGGTGAAGGGAAGCAGGAGGGTGGTGATATATACAGGGATATAATAGGCTCAGCTATAGACGGGATTTAATAGAACAACAATATGAAGAATTAAAACGGGAAAAAGAGAAACAAATAAGGCTTAATGAAGGCTCTCTCTTTCTGCTCATGTCTTCTCTTCCACTGTAAAAAAAGAACAAACGTCTTATGTATTTATCCTTTTGACTTTACATTTTTTAATAACTTGTGATGAAAAGTCAACAAGATGTGACACTCCCTCCCCCTTTTCTCTGCTAGCACAAATGAGGATAACAGATTAGCCCTCTGTAGTTACACTAAATTTGTAGAAATGATCTTTTGAAAATACAGATTGAAATAGACAACATGAATTAACCCTTACGCACATCTTTTAGCGGGATAATTTGTTTCACTTACATATAATGGATATGGAAGATATATAATATATATATATATGTCAGGGGATTTTCAGCCTCCTTCTGTTCGTTCAAAACATTTTTATAATCTTGTTTGACATAATTCTATGAAGACGTTTTAGTAGCTTTTCATGGCTTGGTTTTTTTTCAAAATGAGATAAAAAATATGAAACTTAGGTTTGAAAAAATATTACATAATTTTAAAAAGTAACTATATAGATAGTTCGTTATGTATAATATTTTGTGTTTTAATAAACATGTTCTCTAAGATCCAAATACGAATGAGTTGTTAATTTCTATTTATACATTATAAAATAAAATTTGCAAACTTAATTTGAAAATTGAGTGGCCAAATGAGCAAACATGGCCATATATAGGGGGATTGATACACCGACTCGAGATCATTGAGGACCTCCTAGTATAAGTATGGACAACGAAATGGTTTCTTAAACAAAACAAAAATTTTAAGGTTTTTGGTCAACATCTGAAACATATATATATCGTTTTTAGTAAATAGGTTAAGATTATACAAAAGGATTTTGTCCGTTATGTATTTACTTCATGTAATGAAAATAATATACAAAGTCCTATATTGTTTGGAGAAGCTGCTTTTTTGTGGAATTTTGCATAATAAATCAATGCTGATGACATAACAATGGTATTTTTAAAATACGCTGTTTGAAATTACGTACATAATTCTTTTAATGTTAGTATGCAATTTATATATAAATTTATTTCACTGAAATTACAACAACATAAAGCGACATAAAGGGGTGTAAAAAATTTGTTACACACGATCCAAATCTCACTCAATTATAGAAATGTTTAAACTACTGCGACGTAGAAAGAAAGATTATAATTTGTATTAATGTTAGAAAAAATTATTATCGCCGTTGTTTATTTTTAAACAATAAAACAATCAGACGCGGTGAAAACTCAATTAGATGAGAATTTTTACAATATTGGCCAAATATAGCACATTAGATACATATATACATACATAAATACATAAATATAGCACAATATATAGAATAGATCTATTATATATTGCCATAAAAATTATAATCTAGTATTAATTTACAGTAAAAATGTGAAGAACTATGGTTATTATGTTGGACATTAATATTTAGTATACATTGCAATTAATTGAGTAAAATCAGCGAATGCAGGATTTATATAGGATTATATATATTAGGAATATAGGATTAGTCCTACTTTAAAATTAAATTGTTTAATATTTTCAAATATTTGACAATATAATATGTATATATTGTGTACATCATGGATATTTCACAATACTTTAAATAGATGATTTCATACCGATGCATACCAATACCGTTTCATCGATGTATAGGGTATATTCGATTAGATAAATATGTATTGCAATCAGCTCATTCGATCCCTCAAATTACAATAATATAATTAGTTAGTGATATATGCGATAATGTTATCAAATATCGTAAATGTTACATAGGTACACTGTTGTATTAATATAAAGTAATAGAAATCTATAGATTTCATGTAAAATGATCTGCTTTTTATTTTCGATCAGTTTTGGTGCATAATTTATAAATATGCCATGATTGTTAACGATTGTTAAAGAAATACAATGTTTTACTAATATATAAATATATAATAGTCTGACGGTGTCATCAAATATTCATTTCAGTGTGTCATTCTTAACGTCGAATTTGTGATTCGATATAAAATGCGCTGGACATCTATATATATATATCTAAATTCGTGTTGCGAAGACTATTTGAAGTCATTTCTCTTGTTTTTTTGGGTCGATACTATCCACCGGTTTCAACGACCGAAGTATATCTTTCTGTACCTGTTTTCACTGTGCGACATCGGTCTCTCCGCCAGCGGTCCCGAGGGACGAGTAACCATCAAACATTTATGGGAGACTCGGTTCAGGTAGTGAGATTTCCTGAAACCAGTTCGCAGAATGTTGAAGTATAGACTGAGAGAACTTTTAATATTTGATGGGCAAGCCGCCAATTTAAATGGAGCATATATGTTTCTGCAGGTCTCTATATACACCGTAAACGTCGATATTAGACAACAACATTGTTTATAGATTACTACACAGGTTTTATTATTAACTTTTTTTTAAATATTTCAAAAATATTATGAAAATAATTGTAGCACATTTTTACCTTCATTTCACATTTGACATTTCTTCAATTTATTGTTTTATGCATATAGGTAATAGTATATTTAATATGCATACATTTATCATTATGAAATAGTCCACATTGTCATTGTGACACTGCAATATTGCAATAGTTTGTTCTCAAATATTGTAATATTGTAATAGTATTGTACAGCTTAATTTGCTGTTTCACAATACCTATTAATAATAATAAACAAATAAAACAGTTATGTATATATCACATTTTTATGTAAGGTAAGATACCATGATTATACGCTATGTATATAAAATGATTATCAATTTCATACAGAAAATTTTTTTGCATTTTTTTAGTATTTTGTATAACGTGTGAACTCATTTCACATTGTGTTAGTTTTACTCAACTATATCTCACTGCAACGTAGGATGAAATGTTTTTTTATTACATTAATTTAATGCCAAATGCAATCTCATAATTAATTAGTTTAAATGTAATAGGATAAAATGGAATACAAAATATATATTTTTAGTGAAAATGACTTGAAATGACTTAAAATGAAATAAATTTAAGAATAAACAAATATGTTTATTAAAGTTTTTTAATTTGACAAAAATTATATATATGAATATTTTAAAATAATCAATTTAACACTTAACACATATGCACACCCCGCAAAACAAAGAGAAGAAACGTTAATTTTTTTCCACTAACAAAAAGAGAAGAGAGTAAAAACGTTCGTTGGTATCTTATTATTTATCTTTTACTTTCTGTTCAACGACAACGAAGACGCCGCAGTTCTGTACCGCAGAAACGACGTCTCATGACGAGAGTTGAGAATTGCAAGGAAAACTACGGGAGGCAGTATTATAGTGAGTCGCCCCGTTATAGACTTGGAGGAGAAGCCGCGATGGCAATAATAAAGGAACACACGGCAGCTTCTCAGTCCAGTAAACAAACTCTTGTGTGGAGCACCTGTTCCATTGCCATGCAGGGGAGGGGGCTGCTTACCACCTACCTATATAGATGCATCCCGTCCGTTCTACGAGACTTTAATAGAGTGATGCTGATGCTTCCATGCCTATAGAAAGGCGCGGTGTATTTGCTGACTGACTTTTGAATAAGGCAACAACCGCTCGGTTCAACCCGTCTCCCAACCTGCCAGCTACTATATTTTAGCATAGTGCGATAACTTATGTTTCGATTGATTTTGAGACATTCAGAGAGAACTGTTTTACCATATTGACTGCTAATTTTCAGGTTATTGTTGAATTTTATCCATTGCAATAATGTGAGCAGAATTTTGTTGGTTTTTTTGTTACCAGTCTGGTACCTATATAACGCTACTATATATGGAAAACACTATTTTGTGGGAACTATATGATGTTAATGTGTTCCAATTATGTTTTGTTTTCTGCATCGACATAATAACAATAACGCTATATAAATTGATATTTATTATTATAAATACTAAATTATTAACATAATTTATACATATTTCATTCAGCAGTGTAAATAGGTAGATTCCACCTTAATTTTTATATCGGGGGCACCTTCCTAATCATCAGAAAGCATAGATGCCAAAAACCATGCGCATAAGAAGCCCCGCACAAATACACGCCTTTCATATTTATGATATCTATTGTTTTCATGTTAAGATAATAGTATAGTATATGTGTAGAATGATACATAGAAATGGGGCATATAAAAGCTGTTTGAAACAAAATTATTAGCAATAATCTTTTCTTCAAATTCTGTCTATTGTTACAATCAATTTGTTACAATACAACCCGCAGCCGATGCAGATGACTGTGTTTTCCAATATGATTATAGTTTTCCACGATGTGCTTGAAAGCTCAAATTAAGCTTATAGCTTGGATGGGAACTGTTATAGCACAAAGTAAAAATTATATGATAACAATAATATAACGTACAATATAACGTTCTATAGGAAATATCATTCGCGATGTATTTTCCTTTTTTTGTTATATAAGATCGACGACACAGACATCAAGTGCTTGCTTGTTCATATAAATGGTTATAGCTAGCTGCCCTTAGCCTCAAAAACAAAGGCAATCATCAGGAGAATCATTTAGAATTTTCAGTCTCTCCGTTGTTGTTTTTTCAATATAGTCAGAATATTCTCATGGAAGGATTACTGGAGCGTTGGACGGGTGACAAATGAACCGCAACCTCTGGAACTGTCCCAGGGGATTCCCTCCATGGCCAACGCCAGAAGTGAGGAACAATACCGATATCATTTTGAAGGTGGAATACAGCTATATACTCTTATAAGTCATGTCTTATTCTAATTTATACTTATTTTGTATATATTTTATACGGCTTAAAATGTTTTTTTTTTTAATCAGATTCAATTATGTTGCTATAATATTAGTTCGGAGTAAATTAAATTTCAATGGACGATTAATTTATTGTAAAAAGGTTTGCTTTATTATTCTATAAACCAAATGAATGAATAAATAATTTTTTTTTTCATAAACAAGGTAAAATATCATAATATGATAAAATAATTATTATCTTATTGATTTTATATTAATTATTAAAAAAAAGTTAATCATGTAATAAAATGATAGGATCTATACAATCTCTGGTTGCTATAGATACTTTTATATACTATATTTAAATTATTCGGAAGTATAAAATCGTTCGAACATGATTTTTTTTTAAATTGAATACGTACAAAATAAAGGACAACGAATATTTAAAAATATTTTTATAATATATAATTTATAATGTTCATGTAACGCCATTGTATAATTGAGTTTTTTTAGCAAATTTTATTGTTTAAATATTTATATACACCAACATAAAAAAATGAAAGTTTAAAAAAAGTATTTATGAAAGGATTTTTCATTCTTAAATTATTATATTATTTCTCTGTAATTATGGCAATGATATGATTTGATAATTAGATCAAACTTATTAAAAAAAGAAGCCTGATTATCATAAGTTTTCTCGCACATGAAATATTTAAATCCTTCTACATGCATTTATGAGGCCACTCTACTCAGATGAGGAAATTATACATGTTTTGTACAGGAGATTATATATTTCACAATCATCCATATATTAATTGTTATAAGGGAATAAGAATAAAAGTATAAAACATCTAGGCTACATGTCTGGAATATACCTAAAAAATTAATCCTTTTAAATTGGGTTGTATTATTTGATATATTAATAATATTCCGCCGAATTAAAAGGCTAATTTCAATACGATTGAAAATATCAGCAATAATTTAAAGTTATAAAAGTAGAACATTTTGAATGCGAAACAGATCAGAATTTTTAAAAATATTTTTAAATTTTAGATTTAGAAAATATCCAGCTTATTGAAATTCATGAAATATACAATTATAAAATTAGATAATCAATATAATTGAAATGAGATCATTCGATCAATAATTTATTGACAATCAAAGAAAATATCAAATTTTTCTATCTATACTAAATGTTCTTAATGTACTACAACTTTCTGTTATTTTATCATATTTTCTATCGAATTCATATTATATTATAAATTTATTAAAATAAGAAATAAATATCTCTGTAATAGGTCATCGTGTATGTCACCGTATATAGGTCATCGTATTGCAATTGTACTCGCCATAGCCCAAACTCGCACAGTAAAAATACACATTATATAATTAACTATTCTAAGAAGAAAAAGTGTATAATGTGTCAATTTTGTGCGCCAAATAATTAATTCAATGAATTTAGTAATTTTGACTTATTAGAATAAATATATAAAAACTAATTTTAATTAAATTATAAATTAATGTTTAAAATCAATTCGTAATTTAATTTTTATAATATACAATAATAATGAACTTATAAAATACAATATTAATATAAAATATATAACTATAAAATATATAACTATAAAATATATAACTATTAAATATAAAATATAAAATATAATTAATTATACAATATAATTAAATGTAGAAAATAATTAAATATAGAATATAATTAAACATAGAATATAATTAAATATAGAATATAATTAAATATAGAATATAATTAAATATAGAATATAATTAAATATAGAATATATAATTAAATATAGAATACAATTAAATATAGAATATAATTAAATATAGAATATAATTAAATATAGAATATAATAAAATATAGAAAATTATTAAATATAGATTATAATTAAATGTACAAATAATTAAATAATATATTTAAATAAATAAATTAACAAAATAAAAATATATTAACACTAATAAAAAATATCCAACAACTATTTTTTTAAATTTAAGAAAAATATATATATATAAATATCACATATAAAATTAATTTTTGAAAATACAAGGATGTTAGTTTATGTATAAAGTTAATACGCTTTATTATAAGTTTAAAACATATTGTTATATGTTTTTAAATATTATATTATATTATGAAATTATAATTATATGAATTTTTATACGAATATTTTACAATTTAATATTTTTGAAATGTTATTAAAAGCTCTACTTCTCTCTTAAAACTTTAACAGTTTTGCAACATATTTACATGTTATAACAAATACCCTTCTATCGAAATTCATATTCATTGACTTTGA
The DNA here is from genome assembly GCA_034780555.1 of Coelogynopora nodosa. Taxonomy (NCBI): domain Eukaryota; kingdom Metazoa; phylum Platyhelminthes; order Proseriata; family Coelogynoporidae; genus Coelogynopora; species Coelogynopora nodosa. The sequence continues at coordinate 9,757 of JAUZND010019329.1, read as the reverse complement.
TGAATAAATTGTTTAAAAATACAACTTAACTCGGTATAAATTGAGGTGCTATTGCAAAATCGACACCAGCAGTTAAAATTATAGACGCGTGTGTCAACATACATAATAAAATATTTGGGATAATATGTTTGGCAGATATTTGTATATATATATATATTTGTTCAAGATCGTTAAAAGGAGACATCCCACAAGTCTTCGCTCAACCGCATTTAGTAAATACACTCCAAAGGTATAGTATGTGTGTACACACTCATCAGGACTTTGCTTTCTTGTTTTTCCCCCGAGTTTCATACCTGTGTAAATATAACGTTTGCTCCTGTTCTGGTCCCATAATAGAGTCCTCGTCTGACCTAGCCATAGTCTTGTGGGGTAGGGGTCTATACGAGGCCGCGTCGTAGAGTTGACTCGGCAAATATACTGTATATCTAAATACACTTGAAACGTCGAGAGCAACTATCAATCCAGACGCCGGTGCCGCCGTCAATTATGGACCAGTTGCTATGTTAACTATGAACATACTTGTTTTATTTGTGCAACTTAAAAATATATAGAAAAATAGTTTTCATATTGAATGGTTATTAAATTGATATTTACAATTTTGATGCGCAACATTATGTTGCTTTTAGTATTTAAAAGAAAATCATTAATGTTATTTTGACCTTACAGAAAAGGTAAGTTCAAATATTTTTATAAATTTATAATAAATAAGTCAACAATTAAACTCAGAGGAGAGAAAAATAAAGCATACGGGAAAGATATTTAAATGTGGATTTAAATTGTACAATGTTGATGGAAATTAAATTGGCACTAAGGATGGTAAAAAGAAACGTGATATTGAAATAGCTGATCGGAAATGAAAGGTGTTAGTCGGGCCAATGTGTCCTTTTCTAAGAGTTTTAATACAGACCTAACTAAACACGAGGTAACTGTATGGAGAATATACATTGTGTATATGATGTATTTTAATTCAGGAATCGTCATCGTCTCGGGTACCAGATCGACTTTCTAAACAACATGCGACTGGAGAGTATCCGATATTTTACAAATTAACTGCAATATGGTCCTTTCATTTCAATAGTTCACAAATATAAATGGATGAAATAATATTGATTTCATGTATCGCTGTTTGTTGGTTTTAAGAGAAACGGGACTTCAATGTTTCGAATTAATAATCCACGAAGGGGATTGCAAAGCTCATGAGGAGTACGATATCTATAATACTCAATGATGTAACAGTTGATTATAAACACAATAGGTGGTAGAACTTAGTAAATTAAGATACGGAGGAATTTCCCATGATTAAGATAGTTGCGACTTCATCAATAGTCAGCAACAGTAAAAATAATGTTATCAATATTTAGAAACAGTAGTAAAAATGTAATCAATATTCACCAACAGTATAGGAATTATGTGATGTTTGTAACTTAAATCTGGAGGAAAAACTGGAGGACAAATCCTAAGGAAATTTAACCTATTTTTCAAGGTCATTAGTGCAAAAGTATTTAAAATAAACAAAATGAATTTTAAAATAATCAAATTAATGAATAATAACAAATTTAAGGAATTTTAGAATGTCGATAAAAATGGTCAAAATACGTATATTTCAATTAATTCTGAAATATACAAACAAATGAATTATAACTAATTTTAAGTAATTATTAGATTTTTTAAATTAAAATTATTTGTTTATCTTTGTTACTCGTTTTAATATCGACCTTAAACTAGTTATTTATTCCTCTGGTTTTTTCTCCGGATTAAAGTCATAACCTCATGTGATCAACTTCTGACAATGCAGAAAAAATATTCAAGGAATAACCAACCTTACAAACTGGTACCGCCAGATTTGACTAATCGAAGTTCATTAAAATAAGTGAGCATATACATCAAAAGGTGACTATTTTTTTATTTGAACAAAAGGTGATGCATTTTACTTAATACTACTTTCTTTCTATATAGGGGGTTCTCTATGACATGGCATTATAGGACATTATAATATAATACATATTATTTATATAGTTAAGAGTGTATTAATTTTTTTATTTTCTTTTTGTGTTAACATTGTTTTTGAAATCATAGATTAATATTTTTAAATGTATAACAATTAAACTTAAAAAAACGAGTTATTTGTTTATAATAATGTGTATATTATATCATAAAAATATTTTATAACTTGCAACTTGAATAGATAATAAATTTCATAATGTAATCATTTTTAATTTAAGAAACTTCATGACTTAAAACTTGAAGTTCATTCCGTTAATCATTTTTTACGTATTAAAATTAACAATCAGATATACAATTATTTGCTTCGGTATAAGTAAATACCCATTATCGTAAATGAATAAGAATTTTATTTCAGAATTAGGCAATTAAGTATTCAATATTTATCTAATAGCAAATTTTGATTAATTAAAAATAATTTTTTTCTGACAAGTACAGAATATATTTACAATTACAAAAAAATGTATATAAACTCAAAATGAAAACAATAGGTGACACAATATTATGTAATGCAGTAAAATAAATATGAGTGTATGTGTCAATTCTTAATTAGGTGATGCAATAATGTAAATTTACATATTGAACGAAATGGCTGAAATTGACAATAAGTACATTGAAAGTAAAATAAGTACTTTGTAAATAGATACATATTCACACTCTCATACACTTAAAATAAATGGGTAAAATCACAAATAAGCAAAATCATTGATTTTATACGTATATGTATATATAAGTTATGTACAGAATTCATACAAATGTATACAATACAGAAAACTCCTCATTTTTACGCTCAAATTCTATGAAATAGTTTCATGAAATATTTAACATTTTAGATTTTTCAATATATTATGTAATTAGTAATTTAATCTGAATTAGTCACAATACACCCTTTAATTGTCTATATATTATGTATAAATTGACTTTCTGAACTTCGCAAGACTAGCTTAGTTTGACATGTGTCCAACCGTTATCGACGAAAACTTCATCCGCTTCTGCTTTTGTCTCTGATTACAAAACCACACTCGCACCACATTTTTCTTGAGGTTCAACTTCTCGGAAATCTGGGCAATTTTCTCGCTTGAGGGTCGCGGCTGGATGGCAAAGTAGGCCTCCAGTGACCGCTTCTCGGCGTCGGTGATGGAGGTCCGCTTCCGCTTCTTGTCGGCCGCCTCATCGTAGATATCGGGATGCTTCTGCCGGTCAGCGGCCGCCCTCTCCGCGTCCTCCAGCCACGCCTGCAGCACCGGCTTCAGGGCCACCATGTTGTTGTGACTGAGAGTCAGGGACTCAAACCTGCAGATTGTCGACTGCGAGAGCGAGCCGACCCCGGTCAACTTAAGGTTACCCAGTGCCTTCCCCACATCGGCTTGGGTGACTCCTAGTTTGATCCGGCGCTGTTTGAAGCGCTCGGCGAAGGCTTCTAGCTCCCGAGGATCGTAGTCAATCTCATGGACGTGGTTCATACTGGCGTATGGCGGACTGAGCGTGGGAGTGATCGTACCCGACATGAGGTGCCCGCTGGTGGTGACAGTGTGCCCCGTCGAGCTTGAGTAAGGGCAGTAGGGACCGTACATCCCGGCGTACTGCACCGCCCGATTATGCTGCTCCAGCGCGCTCTGCTGCTGTGACGACGGCCCGGAGGGGAGAACCCCCTGGCTGGCCGCTACCATCTGCATCTGGCCTGACTGGGAGCAGGGCGGCTGACCGCCGTGGGTCCCGGGGTCGAATCCGTTCTGGTCGTGGTGGGAGTCGGCGCCCAGCATGCCGGTGTAGAAGTGGTGCGAGTGAAGATTGCGCCCGGTCACCACTGTGCTGCCGGGGGTGTGGCAGCCAACGCCGCCGCCGCTGGTGTCCAGTTGACAGAGGGATCCGCCTGTGGAGGGGTCGGCCCCCCGCAGGAAGGGGTGCAGACCCGACTTGGTCATGTCGGTGACAAGTTCGGCGCGTGCCAGGATCTGGTCGTCCAGTGTGCCGAAGGAGTGGCCCTGTAACATTATAAATGGATCAGAATATATATATCGCTATATAGATACATATCTCAGTAATTTAATTATCTTATTACTCTCCTACTTGTTTTAGTGTTATACAAATGTTATACTCTGATTTTTAATAAATGCGCAGCAATATATAGCCTATATGTCAAATATAATGTCTAATTGAACTATTTTATACTTTTTTTTAAGATTTTATTTTTTAAGTATAAAAGTAAATGTGAAGGTAAAGGTAAAAGTAAAGGTTAAAAGTAAAAGAAGCTTCTCAGTATAACAAAGGGTCGGTTTTCAATATGGTGGTGTTCATGAATATCAAAAACCGTTAATATAATAGAGCAAGCTTTCTTTACAATCCTATATAATTTATTCGACAAATTGAAACGAGGTAACACAATTATTTATTAAACTCGGCTATATTCATATAACTTTAAAATGAATAATATTGCAATTTGTGTATATTATTGATTTTTTAATTAAATTTTCAAGTGTTAAATATTTGCAAGTATAAGCCAACCGGTAACTATCTTGTTTATTGGATTATACTCTGAATAAATATAGTATTAATAGGTAATTGATTCTATTTTAACTTGATCTTTCAAACAATCACGATGTACACAATTTGCTTCTAACCCATTTTATAGCAATGTATCGGAAAGAAGCAGTGCATAGTCCATTAATAATTTAAAAGCCTTTATTTGATTTTGAGGAAGACAGACGAAATAATGAAACAATGAAATCTTTTTCCTCTTTATAGAGGGAAAATCAATTCTCACACATTTGTATCAAAATTGTCATAGTATGCTATATTGGGAACAATTGAATTATATAAACGCCCCCTTAATGAGAAAAAATTAAAAACATCGATTTTTAGAATCATTTAAATATTTTTATAAATTTCGAATAGATGTATTGTTATTATTTTATTTAAACATTTAATTATAAAAGTTTTATTTTATTAAATCATGTTTATTCGTGGACGAAGTTTTTTTTATGTTTTCATTATGTTGTGCTGTTTGGATGTTAATAGTCGGAACATTACGGTGTCTGAGTTTATAATTTATACTTTCGAAAAGAATCCAGAAGCATTGTTTACTCGATTTTATTGTCTATAAATCTCTAAATCGGCTGAACGTTCAACCATAAACCAAAGTCATAGCATTTAAGGTTATAACATATTTTCAATTTCAATGATCTTTTTTTCTCTCTAAAATTATTAAAAATACATTAATAAAATTCAGTAATAAATTTCTCTTTGTTAAACTTTGTTATTAATATAATTGCACTTTTTTTGGTGTGATTTTGATACAGTTAGTTCAAAAGTTTATTAAAAATTCTAAGGTGTTCAGAAAAATTTCAAATCTAATTGAGGTCCTCAACTACCAGATACCTCTCAATTATATAATATAAATCACTTCAATATTTGTAGATTAAATATAATGACGCATGATTTTTTAGGAACTTTATTGATTGTTATATGTATAGTCCCCCTACTAACATCTAGGGGTCCTTAATATAGGATATTTAGGACCTCTATGTTAATTGAACTCTATAGTAATCGCCACTAAGACACTGTCTGATCATAATTTAACAAGAAAAGTACTCGTCACCTTTTAACAATAAAGAAACAATAAAACCAATTGAAGTAAAACACTTATAATTAAGAGAGTTTTCCGAGCTTCCAAATCAATTACATAACTTTTCTTAATCTCTCATATTGTGCCTTTTAGTATGCCACTCGCCTTCTCTACATTTTATTTGTGAATAGTGTTTATGTAATCCTTTCTTTTTACTATATTATTTGGGTTGATTTATGGTATTTCATTTTACCCATGAATATGAACTTTTATAGTTAGGTTCGAAGGTTCGAAACTTTCAATTATAATTTAGATATAATTATATAAAGATAGAAACAGAATTGCTACATGCTCGCAATTTCGTGATGGACGGACAGCAATTAACTGACGATATCATCGACTTTATCATGGAAAACTGTGAGTCGATTGAGGATAGCTACGAAAATAACTGGAGGTTTGAAAATGAAGAGGACACATTTGTCGAAATGCTCATGCAAAAAGACTACGAAAACATTGCGAATTATTCGAAAAACTAGTGTTTGTGATTATTTTAAAGCAAAGTACAAAATCGTCGTTAGAGCAGTGGACCGTCGAGGAAATGTGGATAACCTCCCTCTTGGTGCTGCGTGATCAGGAAAAAAAGTTTCGAGTGTTCAAAGGAGTTCGATTTGTGTATACAATTTCACTGCTATTTGCATGTCAAGCAATACCGATTTCTACGAACAAGATACACATTTGGAGAAGAGCTCGAAGAACAGCAAAGGAGTCAGGCCGAAATGTGTGATGGTGATTCTTATCATTGTGACGATAAGAATCGGTTTCCTGTCCAGTATCTGAAGATATGTATGTTAATTTCATACGAGATAAGGAAACGAATGTTTTGTTGAAGGCATTAACTTTCGTGAAACAAACAACGCATTTTTGGATGTGCCTGTAAAGTTAACATAGTGCAAAATTAGATCAGAGATACCCTGGGTAAGAAAGGATGCCGAGGATATACTACACTCTGTATAATCTGCGAAGGACAAGAATTTCTCGACTGCCAGAGCATATTATCAAGTGGTGGTCGCTCAAGAGCAACGTTCGTGCGTATATGAACACATTTCTACTTCACATGTCATGTAGAAGGTGGTTGCGAAGATGATCAATGGCTGCAGTAGTTCGATTGTGAAGAATTGTTAAACCGATCAATCAACAACCGATGCTGTTATATAATCAAAAAATTAATGACATTGATTAAAACATACTTTCTCTGGACGTAATACCGCTTAATAAATGGTTTCTATTGTTTTTTGTTGAAATTGTTAAGATATTTCTCATCTTTTCTGCCGGTTGATTTTTTAGAAATACTGTAATACTGTATACAGTAGGTCACTGTTGTGGTTTTTGTTTTCCAACTGCAAAAGAATATTTTTTTCACTTATAGTCTTCTTTCTGTTATTCCACTTAATCTTCTATAGAAATAAAAGATCATATAATAATAGTTAACTAAAAACGGCTGAGTTGTGAATAAGTTTTAAGATCCACTTCCACATGATTTAATCCTTTTTGCACCTATAACATCATGTAAATAGATATATTTTAACACTAATGTGTAACTGAGGATCGCACAAATGCGTTTAAAGTACTCCCATATATTTATTAATCGTAATTGAAAGTCCTATATATTATAATATTTTAACTGGGTCCAAAAAGCGAAATACTTTGAAGTAATTTCGGAACTATGGAAATGGCTATATATATATATATATAGGGTACATTAGAATAGTCAAACATTTTACTTTGTAGTAATGTCTTCCTGGTTTTTTTGTTTTATTCTGAACTCTAATATTTCTTAAATAATAATTTTTTAATCTTATTATAAATGTCAATTTTAACAAAAGTTTTCAGGTTTAAAATCTCAATTTTCAAGTACAACATGTAATTAAAAACTTTAAATGATATTCTAGAAAAGATTATACACGTTTAACAAATTATGATAGTATTAAATTCGACGTATAATATCTAAAATTCTTGTTAAATTAAAGAATAATTGAAGATTAATTGAATATGAATGGGAAATAATTATTTTTACGCGGTATAACTTTAATATATATTTTATACTTGTATTATATATTCTTCATTTTATAGATTACTATAATATTCGACACCAATATGTCACTAGGGGCACCAATATGACACTGGGACATCAATATGTCACTAACTAGAGCACTGAATTTTTTTCCAAGATTAAGAACACAAAAAAGTAAATAAAAACACACCATGACAATATTATTGTTAGAGAATTTAGCCTTATTCAAAAAAAATTGACATAGTTTCTTCCAATACAAAATTAGAACGCTAAAAAAAGTATGACGCTAACAAATTAGAACGCTAAAAAGTATTTAGAACACTTCAATTTTCTTTTCCATATAAAAGAGTGCTCATTAGAGCACATCATATTTTTAGAACACATTACAGCACACACTTTTTAGTTTAGAACACCGAAGGGTGTGACAAAAGTGTTCCAAAAATTTACAGTGGGGTTAATCCCAAATATTATACTCTTATTTAATTGTCGTAATTGCAGTAAAACGAATATAATACTAAATTAAAGTAAATAATTATTTCAATGTTAATAAATTTATTGATAAAAATAGAAAAATATTGATTAATAAAAAACGAATATTTGTTTGTGATTTTCTATTTAATTTAATTTTGCGTGTACTCTTTTTAATTTATAGTGAATCAGTAAAAAAAAGAAAACCACCAGCAATAAAATTTTCTATTTAATATTTAAATAGTATATGCTAAATACTTCTATTATAATATGAGAGAGCATTGCATTTGGAATATTTATGGAGGATAAAACCGAAGATTTTCGCAAAGAGAGTATATATATAGAGTATATAGTATACGTATTCATCAACATAATTATTGAACAAATTATCTGAAGGTTTTATTAATGCTGATATTTTATCTGTGCAAGAAAACAACTCATAATTATAAATAATTTATAAACAGTTGATATAGCATGCTATTGTTAAACGATATGTTATATATTAAATATACAACGCTTATGTTATTGAATATAAGCGTATATTTAATATAGGAGTTATACAACTTCGTATATATAAAAAATAAAATTATAGTTTAACATATTATACAGTATATAGGAAGTGACAAATTAAATATGCAAACAATAATTATACCAAACCTTTTTATATTTGTCATAAACAAAAGAATATAAAATGTTAATAGTTATAACATATATGAATGAAACAATTCAAACACAAATTAGAAAGTAAAATAATATATTGTCAAATATTTAACAGAATTCTAGAAATGTTGCAAACAATTATTCTAAAAAGTTCCTCTTAAATTTTAACGCCTTATTATATTATGTTATGTTACGTAGCGCGAACCATTTTTGAAATGGATTTTTTTTTTAATATTTCGCGGTTATATTTTATTACTATTGGTAAAACATGCATGAATATATAATAATATTTTGTTTTACAGTCAGTCACGCAAAAAGCCTTTTCCACATTACCTATAATATACTGTATATACTGTATATCTTTTATGTTATAAGGAAAGTTAATGTTATTTAATTATATAAGTATTGGAATTCTTTTCGTTTTTTTAAGTGTTGGAACTAGGCCTATAGCTAGTTAAACTAGTTAATATAATATTATATATTTTTCAAGATTTTCTGAATTTTGAAGGGATGTACAAATATAGAAAATTATTTGATTTAATAAATTTTAAACCTTTTATTTCTGAATGAGATATGTGACTCATAAGTATAAACATTTTCAAGATAACTTCAAATCAATAATATCATTATAGATTTTGAGTAATCTTTGAGTTTAATTTTGGAGTGCACGTCTTTTACTTCAATTGCCTATTATTCTTACAAAATAAATATTAAATATTAGCATCTCTTTTGTAAGAATAAAGTAATTTATTGAAAAACGAGTGCTCTAATATTATAATATGATTTTTCTAAATAAATATTAACATAGTTATTATTCACACATAATAAATTCGTAAGAATTCCTATATCATTTCTATTTATAGTGTGATATAGTGCGAAAAATGATATTGTTAATTTTTATTATGGATCTTTATAATATATATATATATATATATATATATTTATAAAAATCGAAAGGGCCCCTTAATAAAAATCGAATGCGACCGAAAATG
>JAUZND010019318.1:0-17500 GCA_034780555.1 Coelogynopora nodosa | reverse complement strand
TATTCCAATAAACCTATATTTAGACATTTTCTAATATTCATATCTAACAAGTGAACTATGATTTGTATATAATACGTTTGTAATATAAAATATGTGTTAAATGATATATATATATATATATATATACATATGTAATAAAAAATTGAAAAAATATTTAAATTTACAGATTTCCTTAATTGTTATTTTTATTAAAATTTATTTTGGAATGCAATAGTCAAAAAAAGTATTCGTATTAATTTAATATGACAAATCATTTAAGACGACGAATGTATTTTCTGAAACAAAACTTATGTAAATTATATGAAATGTCATGTATAATATATTAAAAAAATATATACTGAACTGTTGGTGTAGCCTATTTTAAAATGTCTTCATAAATAATTTTCAAAACTGTATAATTTATAATTGTCTGGTCATATATATTCAATTTTACAAGTTTGTTAAAATGTCTTACACTTTTATACTTTTATATTCATATATTCATTAAAAAATTTCGGGAACACTATTAACTTCTAACTGAAATAAATTTTCAAATTTATGTCAATTAGTATTATAGCATTTTTCTAAGCATAGCGCTATCCTGTCCCGCTAAGTAATGCTTTTGTCAAAATACTTATTTTTCGTACAAGCGTACTTGTAAGTAGTATTATTATATAAATATCAATATTAAATAAAAACTAAATCGACAAATTTTCTGTTAAGTTATCCAAGTAAATATTATTTAATTTCTATTTATCATCAAAAGTTATAAATTACAAATATATTAAACAAATCTACATTGTGCTAATTAAGTGAAATTACTCAAAAGGAATTTAAACAAATATAAATATTTGTTATACAGACCTACCTTATATTATTTAAAATTATATTTTATAGTTTAATTCCAATTTAATTTGTTGAAGATTTTTTATAGATAATTATTAATATATTGTTATGATCATAGGATTAATTAAAATGATTAAAATGATCTTTCCAATCAAAACAATATAATATGTAGACATTTATTACTCATGAACGTCTGTTTATGAAGTTGAAGGATCATTTATTAATTATAATAAATATATAATACATCTGTACAAAAATAATATATTGCAACATGTCTAAAGGAGAGGCATTAAGGGTACTTGCACCTCACCGTTTTATCTAAAATTATTTCCTTTAATCTTAAAAAGTGTCCTTTTAAATATGTCAATGCAACATTTCTGAGGGGTCCTTTTAAAATAGGCTAGACAGGAAACTATATCAGTAATTTACTTTAAAAGTACATTTGAAGGACACATGAATTGCATACCTTGATATATACATTGACACGAAAGGAATGTCTTTGACCCTATATTTTCAAATGAAGTACCACCATCGCTGAATGCCCCGTTACTAAAAGACACCCAAAAGGAGTTCTTCTCTAATCCTAAAAAAAGGGCATAAAAGTAGTGCGCCAATATCAGAAAAAGTAAAAAGGAAAATGAAAAGTAAAAAATATGTTTAAGAACGAGGTCACTCAAACGGGCACGCAAATGGAGTGTGTTCTTTGTCTTTAAAAAGAATGCATATTTAGTATTTTTATCCCTAATTAAATAGACACAATAAGAAGGCAACTAGAGACATATTCAAACTATGTTTTTCCGTTTCACAAGTTTTTTTATATGTTAAAATTTAGGCAAATAATGGAGTTTCAATAATTTATAAAAAAATTTATATCTATTACAGTGCCGAAAGAAAAATTATGAATAAGCATTTTTATATAACTTACGTTATAGCAGTCGCAACACCTTCCTAAACTTGCTGTGACCCATAAATATGCAGTTGATATGTCTTAATTTTGCGGTAATTTTAAACATAATTGTAATAAATTCTTACTGTTTTCTATCACTTATTTTAAAGTTTTTTTCAACTTAATGTATTAAAATAATTATATTTCACGGTAAAGTTATTCAGGGGGCGGATATATACGTAAGGCTAAGGAGGATGACAGTCCCCTTTCGTGTAATTTTAGCTTATAGGCGCCTACATTACTGTTTTTGAACAGCACCTTTACTATAGCATAAATATTTTCAATCTTATGAGGCTAGGCGTAACACTTTTTCTAACTATATGACATTACATTACCTTATTTAGGCGCCTAACCTATATAAAATATATCACATAAAAACACTTTATTTCTATATTAGCGGCGTTTTTAGTAAAAAAGTAAATTACTATAAATAGGCTATAAAATACAATATTTTTCTTCTTGGAAGTCAATTCCAAACAAAAGTAATTCTGAACAAAACACAAAATGTCTCTGTCTATGGCGCCAATGCAAACTAAAATATAAATTACAATATATATATATGTTTTATAACAATTTATTATTTATATTTTTGACGCCTAATCCATAAACTTGTTATCTATAATTAAGGTCAGCTAACTACACAACTTTAAGTTATAAACTAAATTGTATAACTAAACTATTGCAAAAGTACCACATTAACCTTTTAACGACGGCATTACTATCTTAATATATAGTATATATAATGTAATCAAATTCAATATAATACAATGGATCGCAATATTTCTATATTATTTGGATACAAAACATATTTGTTTATACTAAATAAAACGCGGTGTTTACAAGTTTTATATAAAATAAAAATTCAATTATTGTTATTTTCCATCATTATTGGTACTTTTATTTAATTAATTTAGTATTTTATTTATATATTCTATGAAACGGAAAAATGTTATATTTGGTTTATTAATTATTATTTAATTTATTATGTGTCATATATTGTATATAACTAAAATTGTATATAACATAGAAGAATAAATCCGACAATTTTACAAAAATAATTTATATATATTATAAAAATAGACAGTTTTGATCTCAGCTAGAAATCATTATCAGTGATCTCCATTTTTTTTTAATTTTAGTATGATGAATCATAATTGTGCCTATATAAAAAATAGAGTCCTCTGGTAAACAAATCCTGTATCCGCCCCTGGTATTACAAATGTATAATTATATGCATATAATCAGAGTAAAATATATATTTTTGAATTCCAATAAATCAAATTTTGGGCCAACCATACCGGCGCTGATTTAGATAGGGGAAACCTCCCCCCCCCCCCCCTCCATTTTTAGCCGATATAATTAAAATATATAATATACATTATAATATTTATATTCAGATATAGACATTTAAAACTTATAGTATAGTAAAAATAAGTCTAGTACTCTAACCTAGTGAATCTATAGATAGCCTATATAGTATAATTACATATTATATATTTTTTTTCATATTCGGAGTTACTAATTATATGCATGTATCCATATTACAATAGATGAACATATTACAACTTTGAAAGCAGTACTGTTATAACAAAGGCGGTCATTTACTGTATTTTATTCCAAATGACAATAAAGAGCAGGCAGTATATAGCAGGAAAAGATGGTACATAGAATGATTAGAAATAATGGTCTAAACTTAAATTATGACGAATTACTGCGTCAAGTATGGTAGTTTTAATTTGTGAATTTGTGCAATTAATACTAATAAAATATATTAACAGTTTAAATTTTTCAATAACTCATAGTTTGTGAATTCAAGTATACAGATTATGCAGGTAAATACTGCCTGCACAGTCGCTACTTATGTCAAAGACTGCATACCGGCTACTTTATAGTCACTCAAATTCTAAATGATGCTATTGAATCGCTGTGGCTTATTCCAAGATCAAAAAAGCTCTCTAGACAATTCTCACCTCTGATCGTAGTCAATGTCTATCATCCTCCTAACTCGGACGTCTGCGACCTCTTAGAAAAGCATCTGATGTATGGGTTGTGCAGGTATTATAGTCACTGGCGATTTCAATCGGTTTAAAAGCAATATGGTTGGCAGGCATCGTTCGCGCTCAAGCAACTCGTCAATAAACGGACTCGAAATTCTGTAATCCTCGATCTTTTTTTTTACCAATATGGCTGAGTTCTACACCTCCAGAACAGTTGCACCACCTTTCGCCGATTCCGACCACAATACTATAATTAATCGCCCGGCCTATTTTCAAATATGAATCTGTGCAACCTATCAAAATATTAATGCGTAAACAGCTAACTAGAAATAAAACGCAATTCGTAGATGAACTCAAACAAGTCAACTGGCAATCTGTCTACGAAAGGGACTCTTGTTTAGGAAAATTTGAAGCTTTTGATAATCCACTCTTATCTCTCACTAACAAACATGTATCTTGGGTTTACCAAAAGAAACCTGCGAGCGAATACGAAACCATGGGTCACTGACCATTTTCTGGAGACGTTGGCCCTTCGGAACAAACATTGGTTTCTTAACAAAGGTGGAGTACTTTTTAAGCACTACAGAAGACCTCAAATTGAAATATGTTGCAGACATTATCCAGAATTTAAAAGATCCAAGGCGGTGGTGGTCTGGAGTAAAAAACATTATTGGCTTATCAAAAACGGGACAATGTCAAGCTTTCACAAATGAGAATTTCGAAGGAAACAAAAGACAGTTAGACTCAAAAACTAACAAATTTATTCTTTCCGTTACTAACGACATCATACCCCTTAATTTTGAAGAACTACAAGAGCGAAATTCTAAATTTTCGGTGCCAGAAGAATGTGTGCCAGGCATATGTGAAGTGGAAAGAATGATGAATAAGATCAAAATAAATAAATCTATGGGACCCGACACTTTACCAAATTTGATCTGGAAATACTGCACCTTGCTCCACTTGTCACAACCATCGTCTGTGCATCTATGAAGGAAGCAATTTAGCCAAAAAATAGATATCTGCTGATGTGATCCCCTTAGTCAAAAAATCTGATCCAAACAATATTGACGACCTGTCGGATTAACGTGTGTTATCAGTAAAGCAGTTGCCGAGAACATCATCATTAGTAATCTCTGAAAAGCGATTCAGACTAAGATTGACAAGAATCAATTTGGCGTTGTGAAAGGAGGTTCTACTGTTTTTGCAGTAATCAAACTTCTTAACACGTTTCTTCAGGCGACCAACAACGTACTTACCAGCCGAATCCTAATGATCAACTTTTAAAAGGCTTTCAAAAGAATCGATCACACATTTCTTCTTCGCAAACTATAAATCAATCTCGATGTTCTCCTGTGGCTCTGTAAATGGGTTATCGGATTTCTAAGTAGTAGAATCCAGAGAGTAAAGTATAAAGGTATTACCTCAGATTGGAAATAATGTGCGTCTGGTGTGTCCCAAGGAACAAAATTTGGCCAGTGGGTTATATTGTCCCTGTCAATGATATGTTAGTTGACATAAAATTTGTTTGACGATAGCACTCTCATCGAATGCTTACCTGATCCGCTGTCCAAGTCCTTGAGTTAGAGAGGGCAACAACTGGCTGAGTGGGCGAGGCTCCACAAGATTAGACTCAACCATAAAAAGACAATGGAGCTTAGGATAAACTTCAAAATATCTAAACATGAATGGTCACCCACAACAATCGAAGGCAAAAAAATCAAACCAGTCAAGGAAGAAAAACTTCTAGGATTTACCATTAACGAAAAACTGACATGGGAACGCCAAATTGAAAATATAATAAAGAAGTACAACCAAAGAATTAACTTTGTGAATTAAAGAAATTACTGAGAGCCCGTTTCCCCAAGAAAACATTGTAAAATTCTTTTATGCGTCGATTAGAAGCTTACTTGAATACGGAGCAGCACTATGGCATTTTTCTTTAACAATAGCGCAATCGAATTCCCTTGAGATGATCCAGAGACGCGTTTTGAAACTTAACGAAGGAATTCCTCCATCCGAGAATAGCTAGCTACAACTATAACTGAATCATGCAGAAATTTCAGCTGACTTCCCTCGAATCAAGGCGTTTCAACCTGTGAAACCAGCTTTTGAATCGATTTTGTCAAATTCCAATCACATTTTCTACTATTTGATACTTGTAATCGAAGCCAGCAATCCGGATTAATAGACTTTTGAAATCCTTTTTTCCTAGTGCTATCAGGAATTTTGTGAAATGGTTTTCGGTTTGTTTCTTTCACTTCCAAATCATTTTTTAGCGGTACCGTTTTTTGCTTTAAAAAAAACTTTTTTGTTGTGTCTCCTTTACCATGTCCGATCCAGGTCGTTTTATTTATAATAATCATTTTACTTACTTACTAATCTTATAATTTTTGTCAAATCAATTGAACAAACTTATAATCACAACAAAGAAGTATCACTAGATATGCCTATGTACTTCCCTCTCCCTTCCCCCACTTTTCTTTTCCCCCCATCTTTCCGCTTCCCCTTCCCTTTATTTTCTACACAACCCGTTCGTTTTTTTGCTCCTCCTCTCCCTTTTTCCCCATTTTTACTATTTTCAGACTTTTTTCACTATATTTTCGGACATCCCTAAAGTTTGTATATTATTAATGTTAATGATACACAATATACAATAAAAGTGTTACGTTTATATTTGCGAACATATAAGAACCGCGAACCGTTGTTGTATATTTGATTTTTCACCAAACATGCAAGCCATCAATATATTACATTATTTAATACATTTTATATTTTTTACCCATTGGATTAAGTGTAAATATTTTGTGATGTTGTTCATTCCAATTAAAAAATATGAAACATATTTCGCTTTATTCTATCATTAAGTTACTGTTCCCATGTACTGTTCTCACATGCTCTCCCCCCCACCTCAGTTGAATCCTGGATCCACCACGAATGCAATGTTACATATTATTCCAGACATAATTAAAATTATTATGTAGCATTATTGGATTTACCTATAACACAATAATTGATTTCATTTCCCGAATATAAAAAATGAAACATAATTTTTTAATAATTTATACTTTATTTATTTTAATAAACAAAAACAACAATCGGTAGGCTAGTCTACGAAAGTTTGGTTCCAAGATAATCAATCTATTTCCCATTAATTAATTATTTTAAAAATGTTATCTTACAAAATGTAGGCCTATAACTCTTAAAATCCTTTTTCAGTGGCTTACATATAAGTAACTAGAAAGTGGTATTATAGTGCGTTATGATATTATATAAATATTTTAGTAATATAATGTTCAAACACTAATTTGCTAAATTGCTTACATAAAAATGTATTCAATAATAAATGTTACAATGTTTTATCTATTCGTTAATAAATTCATAATAATTATTATTATAATTAAACTAGGAGTGTCTGCATGTTTAATTAGGATTTTTAATATGTCAAACAAAATGAAATATTTATGTACATGACACATTTAAAAATATGTCAGTAGCGTGATATGACGGACCAAAGTGTTTATTCAAATAAGCATTTTTCTTTTATTTTAAGTATATCTCACTTATTTTATGCAATTATTTCTTGTTGCGTGTGTATCCCCCTAATTTAATAGATATCTTTCTTATATAATACACATATCTCTTATTTATTGTATATATATCATATTTAATGTATATACATACATATCTATTATTTAATGTAAATAAATTTAATGCTCATCTCTCCTATTAATGTATATGTCATTTAATGCACGGTACCAGAAAAATGCCACACGGCTAAGTAAAAAACTTTATTCATTGAAATCCATTAAACCGAACCTGATCTCTCCATTGGCCAGGAAACAACTGGCGTATGAAAGAGAGAATTAATGCAAGGTGTTGGTGGTGATGTTATTGCTACAGTACCTCGAACCACTGTACCTGGGCATGATAATATGGTACAATATATAGGACAAAAGTGAGCCGATCATGCCGATCTGAAATTCAAAATAAAAACACCAGCAGGAAGATGTGTGGAATCATCCTTCGTCTCTAGATGTGAACTTAACTAAAGTTAGAAACTGTTTCCACGAATTCCGAAATGTTGCATAATCAATAATCATCAAACACGTGAATTACATTATCACATTACATATGTATTCCTGACGTAATAAATGTTCAGTGGTGTTATTTTAAAGTTCTTGATTTATTTAAAATAAATATAACATTGATAGTATACACAATTAAATACATTACAAAATAAATGCAACTTGTAATCACGATGATTTATTATTTATGTCTGATTACTTTGACCATTCAACGTTTAAATTGCTAACGTTTTCAAAAATACTTTCGGAAGAGGTGGAATAGATATATTTTGTAAACTAAACGGTTTGTGTCTATCTCTAATTCTATGTAATTCTCTTTAATTCATTGCGATTTCTTCGTATTTAATATTAAAGTATTTATAATTATATTAAATAATGAATAGGGTCTATAACTAAAATAGAAGAGTTATATATTAAATAAGACAGATAAACACTAAATAAGAGAAAAATACATAAGAAAGAGAGACATACATTAAATATTACAGAAACACGTTTCTGAACCTTTTGGTACGCCATGAACATTATAGTATATATTCAACATATAGTATATACAGTACAGTGGATCCTAAAAATAATGAGGTTAATAAATTAAAAATGTAAAATTGAATAAAACTGGGCATTATATTACGCTGTACAAAAAATTATAGAAAAAACTGCCTATAATTAACTTGGTTTACAACGAAATAAATAAATAAATTGTGTTTTATGTTCTTGAATTGAGTAGCATCTATATAGTCTCCTGCTAATAATTTAGAGTTCGCTTCTTATCATCATACATTAACGTTACAGTTTATTATATGAACATTTAAAACATTTAATTGTTTATATATTGTGGAGCAAAATTTTATCTTGATTACAATTAATTGTAATCGTTTTTTTTATAATTACATAGTTTCTTTTGCTAAATTTTTAATTGACTAAATATATATAACAAATGTTAAAACAAACCAAGAGACAAAGCTTATGTTTTAAGAGGTTGAACTTTAGTAATAATCTGTTGTGTTCTACTTCAGCAAATTATTTACTTTGTTCTATTTCACATATTAAAATAAATACATAATTATATTTACAGTAATTTATGTATGTACAACGCAAGCCACAGTAAAAAAAAATGTGCCCATGTTAAAACATTATTTTCCATTCAGATTTGTTCAATTAAAATGCATATATTTCACTTAATATATAAACTGTTAGCGAGCAGCAGACAAAAAAACAAAGACAAATTGATTTATTTCACACACAATATAATTTTTTTGTAACTGCAGTTCGTCACGCGGGTCCCCTCAAAGGCATCATATTAAATCCTCAGCTTTTCCCAATCCATTCCAACGCATTGTCGCCAGAATATATTATAAGGCGAAGAATGTGTGTTAGTCTTCACAAAATTAGTCTTGAAGAATTGAGGCGCCGTTCCCTGGAAAACTATATAGAATAGTTATCAAAGGGCAACTTGTTGCAAAGTGCCAACCGAATCCACTTATACTATATAAGTTCTCGTAGAGTTTTAAGACTGTCGCCAGACAAGGGTCTTTTTGTATTAGGAATTATATATACTGCTCATTATACATTTTTTGTATATAAGATGTATACATAATTTTAAAAAGTGCGGGGAATATGTTTATACTTATTATACGAGTTAAGTCAGGTTTATGTATAGATGTGTTTTAATAATGTGACAGCTGTGTAAATATAATTGAATCATTCAAGTAAACTTGAGTCTTTTGAAATATGTTTCAAATAAATTTTGATTATACTATATATATATATAATGTGTGTTTTGAAGCTTTGTAATATTTTATTCACTATGCAATTAACTACCGTTGTAGTTATTTATGATATTTACTAATCATTATATATATATATTAAAAAAAATTGTATTATTTGTTAATTGTATAGGTATCGTTAATGTATTAATCTTGTTTTTCTAAATTAATTGTATATTTTATCTTTCAATACAATTATATAACAAAATTATTATTTTACACTTTCAAATGTCAAAATATTATTTTTCAATTTTTCTATTTCCATTATACACTGTATACAATATACATTGTATATACACTATACAAAAATGGAATATAACAACTAACATCTACTATTTGATACTTGATACAGTTTATCTATATGGTTCTATATGGGATAAAATAACAATAACAAACATTAATGCATTCTTTTTCTACAATTTAATGTTATCCAGACATAAGATATGGATAGCGACCTTCTACTTGATGAGGCATTTTATATGTCCAGCATTCTTGAAAGTTGTATTTTAAATAGTCGTAATATTAAGTGTTATTTAGACCGCAGCTACAGATTCAAACCGCAAATTCAACCGCAGATTTAACCGCAAATTCAACAGCATATTCAAATTCAGATTTAACTGCAAATTCAACTGCAGATTCAACAAAGTCGTTTTCTGAACGGTGTAAATGCGTAGAAAATATATTCATTTTTCCAAATCATTAAAAAGAACAGAATAAATATTTCGTACATTGCTAACTTGGTAATTATTAGAGATGCCAAATTATAAACAAGTAAAAATTTTGTTGGCATTGACTAAAATTGCCTATATAATATATATTGCATAAGTAGGCAAGCAATATTCCCTATTAAACATACATAAGATCTAATAAATAATAGATTGATGGATTCATAATTTTTTTTAAGTATTCTTAACATATAATACAAGATAAATGAAAACTTACATATCTCAGATTGTCACGGAAATCAAAATAATGGTATCATCGTCAGAATCGGAGTTCTCAATCATTTTCGCTAAATACTGACATAGCCGTTCTTTTGTGCACACGAAACTAAAATTAGTTATTTTGACATTCGTATTAGTAAAATAAACTATTTTTGATGGTAAAATTATTTTAATACTAATTCTCCGAAAATTTACTAATAAATTAGTAAATAAAAATTTTCATTTTTATTTTAACAATTTGTTGGTAAATTTTACCAAAAAACAAGTTACAATGTAGTTAAAATTACCAAATTTCATAACCAATATTCACCATAACATGAAAATAGGTATATCAATTACTATGCATCACCAATTGGATTGTCAAAAGCATTCGTAATTAGTTGCATGCACATGCATGTTAGCTGCATATATGTAAATAACCTTTGAATTTTCCAAATGTATGTCCCCTTGAACATATAACAACAACAGGGCATTTAATCAGTCTTCTCATTGTGGATCTCCATTTATTTATGATGAATTTGAGTACTGAATTGCTCCTTTCAACAGATACCTGAATTACTGAGATGAGATGCATTACATTGAGAATCAAGTGAATGCTCGGAAACTGATTACTGCTCATTACCTCTAATGTTGCTTGAATTGTTGCTGGCAGGCTATAATCAACTCATTTCCACATGCGCTTTTCCACAGATGAACTTCTGCGATGAAAGTAGAACTTGAAGGAAGATCAACTGGAAATCGTTGCATAACGATGTTTATTTTTAATCAGGAAGCAATTATGGATTCGAAATAAAAAGTCCCAAACTAAGTATTGCCAGAGTATTGATGTTGCTAAATCTTAGCAAAAGTTCAGTGATCATTTAGTCAATGTATGGAATGAACACAGGTTAGCGCCAGTATGCTTCAGTATTATTCAGAGGAGCATTGTTGCGAAGTATTTGTTTGCCACATCTCCTAAGGATGGTTATCGGGGAATCTGCTAATTTAAACATAGACATACTTCTGGAATCATACAGCTTCTTGAATAAATTCTCACAATCCAATCGCATCTCTCTAAAGGTGCCTAAAATCATGTGGATCGCACCATTTGCTTTCACAATATCCACACTGGAGCATTGAAGTATTGAAGCTGTAGATGAAGTATAACCAAAATGTAACAATACATGAAGGTGATAGAAGAATATTGAGAATTCCATTGGCTTCTGTTATATTTTTTAGAATCTAAAGTCTTTTCTTTTGTGGAGTTTAGATCTTATATTCTCAAGACAATGCATTGTATGATGACTGCGTACAGTGTTTGAAAATCAAACAGTGCTGTATTACTCTTTACGCAGCGTGCTGAACATGATAGTTTAACAAAAAATGTCCTACATAATAATTTTTTTCCAACAACAAGGACAATTTTCAACAGAAAACTCGGATGGTACTATCTACTGTGATTTCTATGGTGTAGAAAAAAACAATGCACATGTCTTGTCTATAAGGGCATAACATTTAAAACATGACTACACCTGTTTCATCGTCCCGCGTCTTACATTTCAGTAATGCACGATCGTCATATAGGATTAAAAGAGTTAGCATGAGCAGAAAATGTTCTTCTTTATTGGACACTGTTCGGAGATTTTTCATCCGACATTTTCTAATTTCTAGATTAATGATTTTCATATAAGGTGTCTGTTTCAAACCCCGAAGCATAATATCAAACTAAAAACACATTTGACAAATAATTAAAAAAATTAATTAAAATAAATTAATTAATTAAAACATATAAATGTAAAACATATAAACAATACGCAATGTGTAATAAAGATAATTTAATTAAATATTTGTGAATGTCACGGTTTAAAATTTTGAAAATTAAAATGTTGATTCCAAAACCATTTTTACTAAATTGCATAAATCCATACATTTTAGAACCCTACTATCTAATCGCATATAACTATAAAAGTAGACAATGAATATATCAATTTAAATTCAGAAACACTATCCTAAATAGAAAACGCCAAAAAGGTCCTATATATTATTTTACCCTCTTGATTTTTCACTCTGCTGTCCCATTCTTTTTTTATGCTCTCCAATGTGCCCCTTCCATCCATTTCAGTCTAAGTTTCGTTCCAACTCATAATATAATAATGTCATCATATTTTGTTTCCAGAAGAGTCGACGACGGTGATCTTGGAAGTGATCACAACTGCGCGCGCTGGAATAAGCTTTACGATAATCCTATCATCCGGCAAGTTAGCGCCGCTGAGAGAGGTGGCGCCTAATTCTGTCAAAAATCCGGTTGACATCGCAGAGCTTCTGCGAGGAGAGTAGAGGGTTCGCGGACAAACCACCCAGTAAATCAGACTATATCGATAATCTGAGATTTGATTTATCGACGGTATATAGCCACTGCAGCTCAGCTCTTTCCCTTCATGTCTTCTCAACTAAATATTATAAAGAATGAGGTATGCGGGAAACCTGCCTATATTTAGTCTGTATAGCCTTTGGCACCAATCCGTTAATTAATGTCTGCATTGCATATGTCTAAAAAAAGTGCATGGCATTGTATCGTAAGTGTTATGATGTTACATTTAGTTGAAATAATGTTGTTAATTACAGTAAAGTATTTAAATATAAACTGCAAAAAAATACTGTATAATTAAAAACAATTTAAAACTATCAGTAAATAGCATTTGAAATTAAAATAGTAATTCATTTTTTTAAATTCTATATAGTAAGTGAATCAGTGTAGAAACTTATTTGTACTTTAACATCAAAAAAATTACGTTCAAATTTATCAATCTTGTAAAAAATCTTATAAAATCAAAATATTTTTTATTTGAATAATGAGTTTTTGACAATTTCTTTATTAAAATGTCTAAATGTGAAATGAAAAGAAAGACAATATATAAGACGATGTCACGTAATAAATATGTACCTTAATCCCTCTATACCCTCTAACTCTCCCCTCATGTTCCTCTTCCCCCTATTCCCCTTTCTTCCCCATGAAGTTTCCACAAAAGCTGAAGATATAGTCTAGTGGATTGAGACGGTGATTGAAAAAAGGAACGAATGTGACAATTAATTAGGAATAAATATATTTACTGTTTTAGCTATTAAAACAATTATATAATAAATAGTCATGTATTTATCAATTTAAACACCAAATAAAAACTTTACAAATAATTAAAAATTAAGAATAAAATTTATTTTATATGAATTCTGAATATATGATATATATGATAGTTTATTTAATAATATATATATTTATTTACATACGCATACGCATACACATAGTTATCTTTGAAATAAATATTGATGTATTATTTTAGTTAAGTCATTCAAAATGTAATGAATAATTTAGTACTTCAATTACGTGTAATTAATTATTGATAAAAGTCGGGATTATTAAATAATAATTATTTATAGAAGTGACGGGATTATAATAATATAATAAAAGCTGGCAACAGTGGATTTAAAAATTACTCATATTGTCATCTTTCACCATCTGCATAAGCTCAACAATTTTCAAACGCAGATAAAATATGAAATATGTATTTTCAGAAGAATTTATTATAATTAGTCAAGTTGGTTGATAGCGCATTGTGATCGTAATTTGACCTTCATTACATCTCCATTTCACTTTCTTTGTATTTTGAAGTCTTTTTGTGGTTGTTTCAAAATTCATAGTGAATAAGATCTTTAAATTACTCTCTTAGTGTTTATTTACAGGGAGAATTTAGCAATTTTGTGGAATTTTGTTGAATCGTCGCTGTTTTGTATAACTATCGTATCTCATTTTAGTCACTTTTCTAGAATTTTATTTTTAAAATTTTTGCATGAACAAATGAATGAATTGAATTAAATTAAATAATGTGTCATTATACTAGATAAATAATTATCTTTATCAACAATTTTGCCGTAATATATATATACATATATTGTATATATAACAACTCTACAAAAAAGTGTCTAAATTAGATTCGTTACGCAAAACAGTGATGAAATAATATTATATATAATGTAATATTTAAAAAAAAAACAGAGCCCATTTAACGTGTTAAACATCGACAAAACACATTTTTCGCATTCATTATTTTGATCAAATGCTAAACATTGATGGATGGCATGTTATAAAGTAATTATTTTAATACTAAAGAGTTCGTTATCACAAAATTGTATTATGCGCATTTATGATTCTGAACAAATGATGATGCCTTGGTCGTGAAAAATTTGCTGACATTTCAAAGTTATCAGTCGAAAACTTTTTAGAGTGCAGCTGATTAGAAAACAATATGTGTTATTTCTCTTTAAGATAAATTTATTTAAGTAAAATTAAATTATAACTTTAATTTTTTGTTATTTTTATTTAATAAAAAATAATCAATACATTGGTCATTTTAGAAGCTGGATTAAATGTAAATTAATTATTTTTAATATTTAAATTTAGCATAAAAAGTGAATATAACATTTAATATAACACTTTAATAATAAATTGGATATAAGATAATAAAATGACAAGTTGCTTTTTGAAGCGCCTGTTTAGCAAAATTAATGGGATTGGGGGTAAGTTATCGATAATTTAACTAAGTATAATTTAATAGTTGAATATTCAGTATGAATTCAGAACATTATAATATGGTGTAGATTTTCAAAAAAATCGAACTATACTGTATAATTTATTCTCTAATCAGATGCTTGGTTAACTTGTCTATTTAGGTACAAAAATAGGTTAACTTAATATATTGATAAAATAATTTGTTTTTATTTAGCTTGATTTATATCATAATAACATCATGGTTATAGTTATCAGTCGGCATCAAAGATAATTTAGGTTCAAAACATATAAAGATGTAAGTGATTAAATGATTAATTGATGTTTCAGTATGAAAGCTTTTAAACTACTGTTTTTTAATTTAAATTTTCTAAAATGATTAATTTATAGCTCATTCTGAGTAATGTATTACGCCATAAAGTTTGCGAGTATATTCTATTAAAATAAACAAAATCAAAATATATTTATATTTATATATCAAACAACCAATTTAAAAACCATCATATAAAATTCTAAATTTCTCACTGTTATTTATTGACATCATGAAGTGCCTTAACCCTTCAACACATTTTCACCATGATAGTACTTCATGGGGGTATACACATGCCCCCCCCCTTTCTATAAATCATACTTTCCATTGACTAATTTAGCTGAAATTTGGTACACGCATACCTTGTCTCCAAAAGGAAATATTGGTATATTTTTTTATATTTATTTTCATTAAAAAATGTATGACGTCATGAAGGGTCAATTTTGA
Organism: Coelogynopora nodosa; assembly: GCA_034780555.1. Classification (NCBI taxonomy): domain Eukaryota; kingdom Metazoa; phylum Platyhelminthes; order Proseriata; family Coelogynoporidae; genus Coelogynopora; species Coelogynopora nodosa. The sequence continues at coordinate 1,643 of JAUZND010019318.1, read as the reverse complement.
AAGTGCTTCAGAAAGTTATGTTGTTTATAACTTGAATAGACAACAAAATTTGTTAAAAATGTATTGTTATTATTTGTTTTATGTCTTTTGACACGTAGAAATACAAAAAAGAAAAATGATTTTGGTTCCAATTATATTTTTATTCAGATAGTTTGAAGTTATTACATATTTGTTAGTTTAGGAGCGATTTGAGTAGCAGAAAACGCTACTAGATAATATGATCTGCCGGCCAGATCATATAGGCTTATTGGGATTAGTCCAGACCACATAAAAATAAAGATATTGTATCTCTGATGGATCGAACTTACTGAAACTTAGTAGAATTATTTCAAATATCATTTTAGAAAGCATATATTAAGTAGAATACTTACTTTTTATCATGAAATATGTTTACGTATTTCTTTCTATATTGAAACAACCTTTGTTGTACTATTCCTTTTCTTTCAAGTGTCTTATAGAGGTAGAAACAAAGATATGGCTATATATGCTTATAGGGGATTCAACACTAATATACCCTAATTTTCAATGTGTCACCTGATTTGGTATGGTTAGAACCAGTCAATAAAATTGATTTTTGATATCGTAATGTACTTTTTATAAATCAAACATTTTAAAACTGGTAAAATGGTTTATATAGAATGTTTAACAACAAAGGTCGAACAACATTTCACATGAATTTAATACTGTAAGAGATCAGGGTAATAATTTCAATTTTTTGACATAGGCCTACCTGGTTGGTACCGAACAGCATAAAATGACATCATTTTTCTGTTTTGTTTTCAATGCCAAAGTTTTATGTATCTAATACGTTTATAACAATGCCGTACGTATTTAGCCTAAATCATATTTTTATATTCTTGAGGGTAGATTTTTTATCGTAAAATTTCAAATTCTCAATTTTCATTCTTGATTTCGATTTGAAGCCGGTCCAGATCCTAAAAAAAGAATGATTTACTTTTTCTTTACTGAGAATATTTAGAATATAATTTGTATCAATATTGTCAAAACTAAATTTATTAACAAAAATGAAAGCAAATATAATCAATTCTTAAAATTGTTAATAATTCCAATTTTTCTTATGCAAAAATAACCTCTAAGAAAATTTGTTAAGTGACTTCAAATTTTAGCACGATCAGCCATGTACAATTATACAACCCCCACTCCCTCCCAAAAAATCGTGAAGGGTTAAATTAATTGATAAATTAACTGTTTATTCTGACCATTTACCCTATGACTTTAAAAAAATAAAAATAAGTAATATATATGCAACTAAATTTGTATTATACAATACTTTAAATGTTCATTATGTATTGACATAAAAATATTTATAATTTCTCCAAATACGATTATTTCAAAAAAGGTAATAAAATAAATTACGTTAGTGACATCATCATTGCTTTTTGATAGGTAATGCTTTTGATAGATAATGAATCAGTGCTTTTTGACTATATCTGTTGACACCGTTAATGATAGCAAATATTATTATTATGAAAGTTGTCTGTGACATCTAATTCAGATATAGGGGAAGACCGGGTAATACGGAACACTTAAGACATACAATATTTTAAAATATTTTTTATTCTTGTTATAATTTATATATAAGTATTAGTTTACAGTATACTAGGATATGATGTGGCGACATC
>JAUZND010019307.1:0-26045 GCA_034780555.1 Coelogynopora nodosa | reverse complement strand
CAGAATTTTGGATGGAATCGGCAGAAGTGAAATAGGCCTGAGGGCATTAAGCTCGGCAGGGTTAGTTTTTGGGATAGAAACAACATTTGCAATTTTCCATTTATCGTTAACATACTGGTCGATGATGTCAGAATTGAATAGGTGGCAGAGAGGTTCGGACGTTTTACAATTAGAAATACAACCAATATCAAATAATACATTGAAATGTACATTGTAATCAAAATAATAATAGTTTTAAAAAAAGTATTCCAACAGTTTACATATATTATAAAGAAATAAATAAGTGGATCGGAAGAAATATTGAAGTGATTATTAATCAAATAAAAGCACTTATAACAAATATTTCAATGACTCATCATTCTTTAAGAAAGAAATAAAATAATCTTTCGAAGAGAGTCGATAATCTTTATATCGGTGTGGGTTGGTATCATGGGCTTATATATATCATTTTCACTGTGGCCTGGTTTATTAAAATGTTCGGCAGTCTTGATGTTTTAACGAGACTTGCCTCGTTGGGTCAGCCTTAAGTAGGATTTATGTCCATCCATTTGATCAGCTACTGAATGTTTAGTTTCACATATTATGTACAATTGGTTGCATTTTACACAGGTGATTACATATAATATATAGTTCTTGGTTGTACAATCATCTGTATTTTTTATCCTAAAATGACGCTTTGAAAGTTTATTAGTAATATTACATAATACACAATACATAATACATAATAAAAATTACATAATACACATCTTTCCCTATTACACATATTATTTACTTCATTGCATGTTGATCTGCTGTTATTGTAATTAACAGAATCTATTTTTACTTGTTTTTTTCAAAGTTGGAGAAGACAGGTGAGATTGTGCTACGAGAGTAGATTCTAGAAAAAAATGTAATCTGAGTTAATATATTTTTAATGTTATATTAAATTTTACTTTAATATATTAGCTTATGATTTCATAAAGGTTGTGCTACCAGAGTAAATAAAATATAAAGTGTATTTAACGTCAAACTCTGTTTAATAAACACTCTTGGACGGATCAAGGGCCCTGATTCTGGAGCAGTGAGTAGTTTATGAAGCGCGCCCACTTCACCAATGACTCTTACAATAGAGCCACGGTCACTCACGTTTTTTCATACCAAACGAACCCGTTAAGGGTCGCTAACTATCGACTAACACAGCTGCTAGCCAGGAACAGGAGAGTCCAAGGGCGGGCTCGAACCTGCTCCGAGACAACACCCTTGGCATCCGCAAACCAGCGTCTTAACCACTCGGCCATCCCATTCCCAATCCCTTTTTAATATTAATACTCTGTCTGTATTTTCAGTCTATGCTATGCATTTGAGATATTACGAAGGTTAGATACATGGTATGAAATGCTATTTTGATGTTATGCATCGTCTCCCGTTCGGGCAGCTGAGGTCTATGCCTCGTACAGCCTCTAACCGCGGTTTCGATTGAAGTTTTTAAGCCAATTGAAAAGTTAAGATATGATTGACATTCAGCTTTGATTACCTGAAAACGTTTAAAAGGAGAAGAAACCTTATTATTAATGTGATAAAAAAGATAAGTTATTACAATCTTTTTTGTGTTATTTTTATTATCTTTTTTATCTTATTAATAAAAAGTTTATTCTCCCTTTAAACTTTTCAGATAAAAAAAGCTATGTACAGACACCACTCTAAATGTAAATAATATAATAGGTATTCATTTTATCTTAAAAACTTCAATCGAAACCGTCGTCATAAGAAAAATCAAAATCGTGATCTTTATATTGCTTTCTGTTCTAGAAAATTTTAGCCTAATTATATATTTGTATTGAAATTATGATATGATTAAAATGTTATTATATCCCGGTTTCCAGATAATATGACATATCATATAGAAACATAGTAGGCTATAACTTTTATTTAAAGTTCATATTATTGATTTAAAATTTACATACAAATATCTTGCTACAACTTCGAGTTGACATATTCTTGGAAGTTCCTGCACACGTATAGCAAGAATATTGTTATTAGTCTGTGAAAAATTCTCGTTAATAAATGTCAGGAAACGATTGAGATTCATAATTTCAAGTAGACGACACATTGGTGAACAGAGAAGAAGAAGAGGAAGATTAACTTTCTAAACGTTTTGAACATACAAACATCAGTCTTCTGTTGAGAAAGTAAATCACATCATCAGATTCGTATCTCGGTGTGTCAATATGTGTGTTTCAATAATGCAGTAGAGCGAAGAGAACGGAAAGTCGGCTGTGTTCGTTGTGCTATAAGTATATAGAGCAGATGTCGACAGTGATTCTCACAGTAGTTTCCCACAATAGTCGTCCGTCGATCGATTTTAAATATATTTACAAAGGGTCTTCTTGTGTATATTGCATCGAACTTTGATACATTTGCTACATAGTTGACTTGTGTTGTTGCATAATTTAGCGTATCGGCATGCGCACTACTGTACTACCTTGGCCTAGTGTAAAATTTGATTAATTTTTTAATTTTATAATATAAATGTTTGATAATTGAATACATTATAAATATAATTGATTGAATTATATTTGTAGACATTAATTTTGATTTTGTCCGTTTGGACTAACTCTACGGTTTTATACGATTTTGGTGTATTTTATTATAAAGAGTAGTATACCAAATCTTGTAGGTGATCTTATATCCGATATATGTATAATAATTGGGGCAGACTATTGTGTAAAAAGTTTAATTTTTGAAAGGTCCACATGTCTCGCAATTAAATTAAAGTTGCATTTCTCGTAGGTTATTTCACTTCAATTATATAATATAATCACTATATAATATTGATACATAATATATCCGTTTTGTGCAACATGATAATATTATGATGTAGTTTTACGCCCTTTTTTACTGATTTGGGTCATTTAAAACACATTAGACATCTCTATCTAAGTTTATAGTATTTTAAAAGGTTATTCGTTCCCAATCTTTAGAGGCACGTATCAAATAATTTCCAATACCCTTCTCTATAATAGTTTCTCAGATATATACTTTATATTTTTATTCTATAATTCTTTTTAAATTCATCTAAAAGGGACACTTTTCTAGTTTTATGGCCATTCTTTTCTTTCGTAGCGGTCATTCGCTACTATTTCTTAACAAAGGGAGTGGTCGCCCGGTCGACCTTATCGAAATATAGAGGTTGATGAACTTAATATTATTGAGTAAAATTATAATTCCAATGTAATTCCCATTAGGAACAGATTTAGTGATCTAGACTGGTTTAGGGTTAAAGGGGTTTTCAGCATCAAATTAACTGAAATATCATACGTTTTTATTTTAAAACACGCATACTACTGTTAAGTAGTAAAATTAGTGAAAATAGAAATTATATTTTTACTTTATTGTTTTGTTTAACCGAGATTGATATTTATAAAATATTGATATAAGTAGATTTTTATTTTCGTCTAAGGAGTGTAATAATATATTTACAATATATATCGTATGCATGATTTATAAATGGTTATATATAAATGGAAAGTACTTAGACAAATCAACATTATAACGTTCTGTGTTTGTAAAGTATATACAGTACATTGTATGTGTAAATATTATAAACAAGTAGTGTAAGTTAACACAAACATTTTTCCGTGTTATTGTTTTTAGTCTTCTATCAGATAATATATCTACAATAAAAAATACTATAAATAAATATAAATACTATAGTTGATAGAATTGTCAACAGCAACCACCCTTATCTCTTTGTCCCCCCCCCTTTCACACCCTCCTCGCATGCAACCCAGATACAACCCGAGCTCGTCCAGCTGGGCCAACGTGGCCTCGATGACCACCCCGAGGGGTGGGCTGGGCGCCACCACCTACTGCGGCCACATCTACGTCTTCGGGGGCAACGACAGCCTCACCTCGGTGAGCTCCTGCGAGATGTACGACCCGGTGAAGAACCAGTGGATGCCGGTCACGGCCATGGCCAACCGACGGGCGGGGGCGGCCGCAGTAACTCTGGATGGTCACGTCTATGTTCTCGGTGAGGGTCTTTTTTTTAATACGGCATTCTGGTCATCACGTCTTACCATGTGAAGAATACGAGTCTCCCGCCAAGCCACAGCAAGAGACGCCGATGCGCGAACAGATGTTCATCCTGACGGATTGTTGAGACGCACCACAAGGGCACTGTCCGTCCATGAGTCTTTCTGGGCAGCCACTGATTTTAACTGTGTTAACTGGTTTGCGGGGGAATTGATTATTTGGCGGCTGTGGGGTAATCAATAAGGGGGATCATTGCGAAATTATACTTTCTATTAAATGTTTATTCGCTAATGCAATTTTGTGATTATTAAACTAGACTACAAATTTGTCTGATTTTTCCTATTTAAGCAGAGATTTAGTTAAACACGCAGCTTTTCCAAAATGATTAGATATTCCTCAATTTAAGCAAAGTGCTCTCTCCTTCTACAAAAAGAGATTTAGCAAAAATGTATTGAAAAATTCTTTGTGAAAACGTGTTTTTTTAATATCGTCTTTATAGCCACTGTCGCGATAATGTTAGGGTACCCTTGGTAAAAAAAGAATTCCAGAAAACACAAATGATAGTATGGAGTGTTGACCACAACTATTTCATATTAAGAAATTTAAAAAATATATATTTTAGAGGCAAATATATTTGATTATAGTAACTGTTTATCATTTTTAATTAACACCAATAACTATTCCATTGTATAATTCAATATAAATAAGAAAAAAATCTGCAATATTGGAATTTTAGATGATTTATAAAAAATACGATGTACGGAAGTAAATATTACAAGCGAGGTAAGAGCCAAATAAAGTAGATGGTAACTAAGACAGCTCAGTGATCTTGTTGAACAGAGTAATCAATAAGGAACACGATAAAGAGTACAAAAACAGAGGGTAGACTGGAACATACATAAGATATAACCAAACTTGTCTACTGTTCATTGATTGCAAATGACTGGATGGGACAGGCAAGAAAAGCGAGACAAAGGGAAGGTCAGAAGATTGGATGTTTGTGTGCAGCATCGAGGAACCCAAATTATGAATATTAGGAACCTGAAATGAACGATAGAAGCCAGAATAGAAGACAAAATAGAAATTGATGGTTGTGAAATGAGAATTGTTTTTTCAAGCTACTAATTAATTAGTATTGGCGGATGTTAAAATTGTATTTTTTGTGGTGAGATAGATTTTCACGTGTTTATATATATATGTTTATCCTACTATATAGTCTAGTAGGGCCATTTATTATAATCAATTAAATCTACAGTAAACTGTGTCTTGTGGTAATAAGCAATTTGTAAACTTTCAAAAGTAGGTGCAATTGTATGTACAGGCACTAGGAAAACCACTCATTGTGGTATTTTCAGTATAAAAACAGGAATCAGAACATTTTGGACACATTTTGGAATCGTCTATCTAAATATATTTGATGTAGTTATTAGCTTTTTACCCTGATAAAAACTGGGGACAACATCGACTTTGGCGCTTTTACTTGTATCGATTAATTCTGTTTAAATTGATTGAATGTGTAATATAGACTCATATTCATTTGGAAATCTCATACGTGTTCAATAATAAGACCACAGCAGCTGTTCCGAGTGTTATACGTAAACAAATTAAATCTACATTTCGGACAAATAAAATGCTCGACTCCTGCAATAAACTTAATATATGGCAACTGATATTTTCTTGCTCTGCGTACATTATCGTATTTTATGTTGGTGTAAAATTAGTCTATACTATCATGTCTTCCGTAAAAGACCAAAAATAGTGAAAGTTTCATAAAATGCATTTTAATAAAATTTTAGTTGTTGGTATTAAATTGTATAAAGATTGCAAACTACGTTTCATAAACGTTTTGATTCTCGCATAATATTGTGTAAACTTTTTTAACGTTTTAGTGACCCGAGTTAATATGTCATATGTTACTAAAACTGAATTTATTCATAATATATAAATTTACTCTGTTACGACGCATTTATTCCTCACATGCGCTTAGTTTGTAAAAATAATTCCACTCTTGTTTCCCCAGCATTTCCAGCTCTAAATGGAACAATTTCATCAATTAATGCTGCTTGAAACTATATAGAAATATATCCTTCACTTTTGTTCGTCTTGTTGATTTAGGGTCGCCGAGTAAGTGAGTGAGTGAGTGAGTCCCTTTAGACAACTTCCCCAACAGCACAGCCTGGTTACCTGGTTATACATAGTCACATGGCACCGCACTGAGTGTCAATATTATATCACGTCTCAGTATGAGATGGCAAAGACACGGCGACCTCTCTATGAGTTTATTGTCTACTGCTGCTGTGCAGTTGTGCACATCACTTTCTTCTCTCTGTTGCTATAGCTAGATATGAGATGTGTGGCAAATTGAAGTGAATAAATAGATGGCTTTTAATACTGTTTTGCAGGTTATTTATAGTTTATCCTTTTTTTGAAAGTTAAACGGTACCTGCTGACCGCGGGATGAGATGTGGCCTTTTGCATTTGTTATGTTTTGCTCTAATTGTATAAAACAATTTATTATGTTTAATATTAAATGATAAATCTGGTACTACTTATAATATTTTCAACATTAATTATCCTTTAAATGATCAAACTAAAATAAAAGATGGCAGTGTTTACAAAGCTCAGTACTAAAAGGTGCCAATCATATCATTTTGTTTTTTGATATTCCTGATAGAAGAACTTTTTTGTTTTCGAAATTGTTCGTTGTTGTTAGTATTTCCGGTTTTATTATTGATTTTAATCAGCTCAACTTGATCTTCCTTATTTAGACAGAATTGTGAGAATATGCTACTGGGGACCGACAACGTATCATTCACTATCATACTTAATTAATTCAATAATTTCCTTCAGTTAAATATTGGCTAGAATAGTTTCAAATTGTTTGGCAAACCAAATTGGTGTAAACAAGTTCGTGTTCCTCAGTATTTATTTTGTTCTATTATAATGTTCCGTACTTCTACATTGTTTTGAAAACTTTTAGTATTTTCTGATTTGAATTTTTTGCCCTTGGAAACTCTTTTATTTTCAGAGTTTTTATTTGTTTCGATTCCTGTCTCGTTCTTTTACAGTTTTGAGCTTTTACTACTGTTTGAGTCTGCAAATACGCTAATTTCATAGTAACAATAGATGTATCAGTTCGACTATAGTCTAGTTTATGTAGACTAGTCTAGTCTAACCTATAATTAAATACCTGTTCTACCTGATATCACGGTATATACTAAGATTAAAGAATATAGTTCGCTGTGGTTTCATATGCATAGTAAATATATTGTAACAATACCCTTGCTTGCCATACACCACATTATACTACATAAATGCATAAATGTGGTGGATTTTAAGTTATCTAATTCAATTGGCTTAATTTGTAACAATTCGGTACTTTATTTTCATTAAAATTCCGGGAATTTAATCAAGATCAAATCGATATCGATAGCAAAAATCGATTTCAGGATATGACAAATAATAGCAGTGCCACATAAAATAATATTTATAAGCACACTTTGTCTTTATAGAATAAAATACAGAATACTAGTAGCGGGAAAATGACGAGTACAAAAAATTTAAGAAATTGATCACAAAAGACAAACCAGGAAAGATAATCATGAACAAACGCGCTGCAATTCCGCTTCTATAGTAACTTTCTCACCCTTCCACCTTGCCTCAGGCGGATTCGACGACAACGCCCCCCTCCGGACGGTGGAGCGCTACGACCCCCGAGTGGACTCCTGGACCACGGTGTCCCCGATGACCTCCTATCGGGGCGGGGTGGGGGTGGCCGCGCTTGGTGGCCGCATCTACGCTGTGGGCGGCCACGATGGAGACCAGTATCTGGACACGGTTGAGGTGTATGAGCCGGCCATGGACCAGTGGCTGCCCGCACCGGGTATCAATCTGAGAAGGTGAGCGCTGATTGGTTGGTTGGGGTTGGCGGGGTTTACTCTGTGAGTAACTCGGCAAGATAGTTTTGTGAAATATATGTATAAATCAAAAAATAAGATAGAACTAAAACACAGTTTTTGCTCGAAAATCGTACCAAAATATCAGTTCTAAATTGAAAGAAAGGTGATTCTTTTCTTCAAACTATCCACTACAAGCGTCACCGAGGGTAAAACATAACCTCTGTTTTCATTATAAAACTTGTTTCACTCTTTTTATCAAATAGTCGTAAAACATAATTTAATCGGTATTCATACACAGTGCAATATTAACAATCTAGTCAGTGTCGTTTATATTAGTTATATTCCTTGGAATCTCAAATTTGATTGATTGGCGTGATTTTGAGCATGAAAAAGATAGACAATTAATTGTTTAATATATTTTAATGAAAACTGAAGTCTTTTGCTAAATATAATTTCTATACATTTTTTTAATGTTCGTCATAATAATACGCTATAGCAGGGTTCTGTTATCCATATTCAAGAGCTATTACATTTAATAATTGATATAAGAATTAAAATTACATAAAACACGGTTATAACAATTTAATAAACAAAAATTGATATTCAAATTAATAAAAATCAATGTATAATAGTCGTTACTTTTTCGGCACAATTAGTTGAATCGGAGCATATATTGTACGTCCATAATTGAAAAATAGAAAAAACATATTCAAAGATTCAATATATAAAAAGAAAGAAATTATGAACCTACTAAATCAAATTGTAATTATTCGCAATTTCAAATCGTCTATGACTGGGCTATGTTGTAAAGAGAAAGTGAGCCAGCTTAACCTAGTATTTCTTCTTACAGGAACCTATTATATATAACATTCAACATGCCAAGTTTCTTGTTCACTCTTCAGAGCCGGGGCTGGCGTCTGCTTCTGTGACATCCCCGCGAGAAGCCTCTTCCGCCACCACGCAACTGCCTCTCACAACTCGAATTCCTCCGATTCTAAGGAGGACATTGACTAGCTCTTGACAGGCTCTCCTCGTCTGTGGACTCCTTAAGAACAATAACACAACAGTGCTGGTATTAGGGAGTCCATGCTTCATTCCAACTAAACTATGACTGAGTTGTCAACAAACGGTTCCCATTACTTTAAATCTCATCTACAAATTGCTTTCTTTATCGTCGAATTTCTCTCTTTCACTGGTTCCCGTGTACTGAGTACTGAGTTGGATCACGAAGTATGAGTTACTATAGAACCACTGAACGAATGATATTATGCTCTAGACTTTTTTGATCTCATAATCTTCTATAGATCTGTGTTATGAAGCCCGAGAACACTGCCGTTGTATGGCCAACTTCTGTCTGATCGATTATTCTGCTAAATGCTCGTACAATGAATTCTATTAACGAAGTATGTTCAACCATTTATCTCTTCTTGGTTGGTGTCAACGGTGTTTTGACCCCACTTACTGATTAATTTTATTGTCTCATCTTTCGACATAATTCGATGGTTGTTAGTCAATCTTTGGGGAGCTTATACATTAATTAGTTTTTCATCTTTGCACCATTTTATGCACAGTGTTTTTTCTTTTTCTCAGTTTATCGTATTATGTAATATATGCAAACAAACAGACGTGCAATATGGATCATCTGAAAGTATGTTCGGTACTATCTGACTATCGTGTTTTTTTACACAATCGTAGCATGTTTGAAAAGTGGATTTAGTGTCGTACGGAAAATTTGATAAAATAGATTGCTTTAAATTTATTGATGTTGACATTTGCAAGAAATAAGTTTGCATCTTTGGAAGATATACTAATGTTTTTCACCTGATAAACTGTTTTTTAAAAGTATTATTAAATTTTTTGTTTTTCGAGCATTAATGATGTTAGTTTAGTGTAAAATGTTTAGTGTGACTGACTCGATAAAATCTATAATTTAAAATTATTTGTGATTAAATGCCATTTAAATTTTTAAATTTTTTTTAAATTGGATTCTTTAACCATGTTATGGCTATACATTTAATCTTTTCCGTAATGGTTTATATTTATTAAATGTCGAAAATCGTAGTTAAATACGGAAAACTAGATCAATTTAAAGTTAAAATGTATTTTGTCGGACGGAAGAAAAGTTACAAGCATTTGTTTCTTTAAATAATAATTAATTTTAAATTTAATCAAATTATATATATTTTTCTCATTTTTAAACGTTACTTGCTTTTTGTTCCGTCCGAAACTTTCAGTAATGTCAACATGTTCTGTTTCCTTGTCGTGAAGATGGTCAGTTTTAAAATTGTAATTTTATTTTTGAGAACACTTAAATTTAATACATTATCGGAAGATATAGTGATTTTTGCTTTCGTGTAATCTTTTTGTCAATTGCCAGTTGTCAGTTGAGGTTTGTCATCCTTGCTTTATAAGTAGAATCAACAGAAGAAATGCTGCAGTTATCATTTTCCTCTTGTTCTTCGAGCGCTGCTATACCATCTACCAGAAAAGTATCGAGAGGGTTATGACAATCGGAGAATCTGCCGAACGTACAATTTTGGTTGCTTGAATTGAAACTTAATTTTTCCACATATCATATGGATTAGTATATATTGGGGAATAGTCTTATTAATTTTTCAATCTGAAAATGTCTTCCAGCTGCTAAACTGAAGCAATATAAACTATGCGTATACTTGCAAGCTTATTGTAATATAATGTGAACATTATAAATCACAACAGGGAGTTTAGTGTTGGACGGAAAATATGTATCATCTCAAATATTAACGTATATGATTCATATTAATTAATTGGGGCTAGAGTTAATCAGTAAACCTTAACTCGTCAATACTTCTCTGTGATTTAAAATTAACTAAAACGAAATTCTTCTCTGTACAAATACATTAGTTAGAATATAAACCTAATTTGCCTGACATTTTTATATTCACTTTTTGTTTTTTTCAGACATTAATCACATTTGATTGCATTATTTGTTTATGTAAGCATTTAAGCGCTTAACATTTTATACAATATGCAAACGCGTAGACGGTTAATTTTGGGGAAATTCTGTCCGACAAAAAACATCAGCTATGTGTAGGTATTTGAAAATACTTTGTAGAAATAAAAATGCAACTCTCAGTTTAAAATTATTTCTAAAGTCTAAACTTTAGATAATATGTGGGCTTATATTGAAGTACATGTTTTTTCACTACATGTGTTGACTATTTTTCAAACAGACCCAATAGTGCACACTTTATTGTTATGAGCTTAATTTATAAAATCATTTTATAAACATTTAATTTTACTTTAATTAAAGGTTTAAAACTTTAATTAAAGGTTACTTCATTACTTTCTATTCTGTTAGTTTTTATCTATGTATCGACTGCTTATTATATATGTATTTCCGCTCATTTCTGTCCAACAAATTTGACGCATATTTTGTATCCATCTCTATTTTTGTCACATTATTCACTGAGATGATAACTCATGTTTGGAATGTTTCAAGACCCCTTTTTGCATCAGCTATTTGATCACAATATATAGCCGAAGAAATTGGTACATCTATTTTTCACAACTCAACGATGACATTTTTGTTTATACCTTGAACATATATGCTGATTGACTCTCAGATATAGTACATTTATTTTGTTCTTAATATCTTATCATCTCTGGGGTAATACTGTTTGTACACATAATAATGATATGACATTGATATATGGTATGGTGGTCTTATAGATGAATCGTTGCCACTGTTGACTATGATCCTGTGTTGCCAATCTACCCAGTCTCGCAGCCACCCCCCCTCCATTCCACCACCTGCCCCCTTTTTGTAGATTATTTTATTTTTGTCTTTCATCACTGATCTAATAATTAATGTCAACTAGACTATAACTGTCTCAATGTTTATCGATCTATAGAATGACGCTTTGAAACAGAAATAATTGGTGGAAGAAACCCAATAATTTTTTTAATTTTTGCGTTACTGTTTATTTTGATGATTAAATTTAAAATGAAGGTTACATTTTAACGGCATGACTTGTGATACTATGATAATACTATTTCATTATACATATTATATTCCTATAGAAACATATTGATTGAACTTAATTTGGTTTCTTATTATTTGTGTAATATATGTTAGTTTTAAAAATATTGAGCCATTTGTTCCAAAAAACTGTAAAGTATGTGTTATGGTCATCATAATTTTATATGTTTTTCAAAATACTATTAATCTAATGTGATTTTATTGTATATTGATTCTCCTGTATATATTAATATGTAATTGTTGTTACCATTTTCCAATAAAATACTAATCAATTGATATAATGTGTCTTTATACTATATTTCCGCTAACTAGACTATTAGCTAAGGTTAATAGCCTGAATAGTTAAAAATAGTATGTTTTTCGGTTTAATTAGTTATTGATTTTCCAGTCACATGAGCGATTTGACTGATATACCGGATTAAAAATATTTTCTTCAAAACAATTCAATTTAAGTTCAATGGATAAATAAATTGAAATTTACTTCAGATGAACATAACATTTGGCATTTAGAGACATTATTTTCTTCCCGTCTTTTACCTGCTTGAGATCGATTTTAAGGTAGAATATAGAATCGTGCTCATATGTTGTTATATGTGGAATCATTTATCCCGGGGAAAAGTTCACTTCCACCAGAATTTTTTCTTCATATTGCGCAGGTGGATTTATTTTTATTGTTTTTAGGTGAACAGTTAAATTAACGGTTCATGTTCCAAACGTCGCAAATATGCTTTAACAAATAGATACTTATTATTTCAATTTTTGAATTAATTTATTGCACTGTTTTGCTACAAATAATTTTCATTCTGAATGGTTTATATTGTGTTTTTTGTCGTGCTAGTTATTCGAAACAATCATAATATGTCCAACAAGTATTTAAATATATTTTAGGATTTATATTAAATACCAATGAAAATATATTAATTTATTTAAAAAAATTATCTTCTAAAAAGTATACATCATTTCATAAGTAGCATATCCAATTTTACGAAATCACTTACATAGAATATATTTTTATATAATTAAAAACAAACTTTTTTCTGTTGAATTTTTCTTTAATTTCATTCAATTGTTTTTCAGATATTCTTATAATGCGTCATCATTGAACATTCTTAATGTAGTTCAGTATTGTTATATATAGTATTTGTTAAAGTAATGTTTTCTGGTTTTAAATGGTGTAATAATGAATGTCAGCAACAAGAACAATGGGCAATTCTGGTCATTGGAAATATTGATCGTCATCTCTTTTGTGTAAATTGGCGTATCGCATTCGGTTCTAATGGATGACAATGCTATGATTATGTTAACAATTAAGATGTGTTATACAGCGGAACAAAAGCTTCCATTAGTCTGTGACAGTTACTAACCGGATTATTTGCTATATGTAGTTGTTTTTACTACTCTTGTTAGTTTGAGGTCCCATTAGTAGGGCCATAAAAATTTCCCAGATTCGTCAATCCTTATTTAAGGGTAACTGGAAAATGTTTCGTACGAGTGGAATGCTACTTTCCGACTGGATTAAGTTGAACAAGAAGTCTGAGGAACTTCCCTCTCCAGTAAGTTAGAAACTCTCAAAGTTTTTCAATATTATAATTTTTGTTCAAAAAAATTAATTTACAAATTTGAAAAGTCTTTATTTTTAGGAAATTCTTCTTTTGTTAATAAATATCTTATTAATATATTTTTTCTAATTTAACATTATAAATAAAATGAACATGCGATATTCAGAATGTAGGACATTTTAGATTTGTTGGATTATTATTTAGTAAACTATTTAATATTAAAATTGTCTGCATTATTCTTATAGTTATATAAATATATTAAAATATTAAAAAAGTATTTCCTATTATTATGTGCGCTCTTGATTTACTACGATTTAAGTATTTCTATTGAATATTGGTAATTTATAAATATTGTGACAATTATATAAAACAAATATTATATCAATTAGACCTAACTATGACAAATCTAACATAAATAGAATAAAATAGAGAGAATACTAACAGAAATAGCTATTACATTTTTTTCATATATCAATGAGATATAATCATGGTTGGGCCGGGAACATAGTTCCAATGTGTTCCAACTGTTCCAAAGAACAGTGCCAAGTGTGAATCATTGTTTTTTTATAAACCATCTCACTCATTGCGAAAAATGGAATTAAGTGCTTTCAAATCACTTTCTCAAGAATTAAAAATTACTTTTTATCTACTTTTAAAATGTAAATAAATATTTTTTTATGAAAAACTTTGAATACAGAAAAGAAATAATAAGATAAATATTTAAAAATAACAAAAATAATATGAAAAAATGAAAATTTAAATTCAGTTATGCGGATATTTTGTTGTACGGTGTTAATATAGACAACAGTACACAATAGACTGAAATACCATCAAAAAAGACCATAAAAATGAATAATTCAACACAGAAATAAATGTAGATGTAATTGTAAATTATAATTTTTATTAAAAAAATTTCTATTCAACATTTTTAAACTCAAATTTTAAACCCAATAATATAAATTGATTTTAAATATACTGACATATAAATTACTAGATAAATCAATAATTCACCGCAGATACTGACGTCAATGATTTTTATCAGATATTTTTAATTATTATTTTTATTAGTATTATTATTATTAATGCACGTAATGTCAGTCTAAACAGTCATGGAGTTCATAATATAAGGAAGAGAATGTAATTGTTGACGACATGGGAACTATAGCTTTTAAGAATAATGAAGAAAGTAGGCGACTCTTGATTCGTTCAATATAGTAAATTAGTATTCGTAAAATGCCCCCAGAGTCATACAATAGCATGTTGGAAGGACAAAACTACTGAAAACCGAATCAGTAACAAAAGACCATACTCGATTTGGTTTATAAAATACAGTGTGATCCAAACCAGACCAGCAGTTTTTTGTTTTTTTGGGAATTTAATTTTTCAACTTCTCTTCCCCTCGGACTCCCTTTTTCACTCCCCTCCTCCTTATGTTTTATCTTTTTCTTCTCGTATAGCCCTACACATACTTTTAAAATAATTTTTTTTGATATCACTTATAAATTGTATAAATAAATTCGGTTTATATTGACTGCATGCGTAATTTTGACTTTTTGTATAATTTGACGGTAGATTTCCCAATTTAAATTGTTGTCCTAACATGTATGATTCATATTCGTTATTTTACTATACTGGTTATATATTTTCGTGGTACTGTGTATCAACTCGTAACCTTTTGTTTACTATCCTCACAAAATGAAGCCACTCTAACCAAAATTTTGCTACTTATAGACAATTTCTAATCTGTCTTGGCCTATTGTATTAATAAAAATTAAAGATATCGCGAATTTTAATTTTTCCACTTAACAGTAGAAAAATAATCATTCCTAGCATTGTTGTCATGCATCAAGTAAAAAAACAATTATCACAATCAAGTTAAGTTGATCGTTAAAATGTGTATTTGAAATTATTTACTGATAATTCCAGTTAATAATATATAATTGACTAAATCTAACATCTATATATTCATTTGTTCTAATCTAATCGAATTTCCTTGTATGTCTATTCCTATCTGTATTTATTTTTTGCTCTAGTCTAAGGACAAAAAAATATTTTCTGTGTCGTCCTATATTATATTTTGCATAATTTTAAAAGTATATCTATACACCAATATTGAAAAAATGGCCATTTAAAAGTATGTCGTGGTTATTTTTACTTCTTTTCAATGGCTATAAAGTAAACAACCCTTAATAAGAAAAGCTCACAAGAACAATTCATAAGAATGTGTATTTTCTAAAAAAAATTTTGAGAGTGTTTGTTTTTATTATATATTATAGTGAACGGACTAAATATTAGGCTACCTATGTATACATTATAAATGATTTAAATATCCTACAAAAACTAATGTAATCTATCGGAGATAAATGACCTTGAAACTCACTTCTCCCGGTCACCTTAGTGGTGTAAAACATTGGTGTAAAACATATTGGTGTAAAAACAGCTTTCAAGTCTTGAAATGTAGGATACATTTTTAATGTAAAAATTTACATTTAAAGTTTATTTTACGTAACAAAAATATGAATTGAAGCTTTAAAATGTTATTTAAGTGGTTTGAAAACAAACATGTAAACAGATAGGCTCATATTTTATTTAACTTTTCAGCATTTCAATTTACATCTTTTGTATAATATCGTCAGTTTAGTATGACACTCATTTCGACAAGTTCCCAAAAAGTGATAGGATCAATAAAACTATTGAAGTGAACAAATTGTTTGGTAGAAAAAAATTCTCTTCTCTATTATATATGAGTTTGGCAGCTTTATTCGTGTTTCAGAAAATATTTACGTTTTAATTGTTTGCAATATATATTTAAGGAATATTTATATATATAATATATAGTGTATATTCACTGCGTCATATCAAATGGTAAGTAAAATAAAATATTATTTTAAAATAAAAACAGAAAATATGAAAAAGAAAAAAACACCTAAAAAAAGTTGTATTAATTTTGATCTTGTTGTGTTTATATTCGTACGTACAAATTACATAATGCATTTAAAAATTTAAAAAAATTATATTAAGAAGAAAACA
Organism: Coelogynopora nodosa; assembly: GCA_034780555.1. Classification (NCBI taxonomy): domain Eukaryota; kingdom Metazoa; phylum Platyhelminthes; order Proseriata; family Coelogynoporidae; genus Coelogynopora; species Coelogynopora nodosa. Next base: position 9,522 of record JAUZND010019307.1, on the reverse strand, counting down.
GTATTTAATCGAAAATAACGACATTCCATTTCACTTCTCAAAAGCACCACAAAACTAATCAAAATTAAAAAATGAGAAAGAACCAGACATTTTCAAGGCAACCGTGAAAATATAGGAACAAAAAAGGAACAAAGTTGAATAATTATATAACCGAAATGCAACAATCAGTACTGTACAGACCGGTTTAGAGTTCATATGGCAAGTTGAATTGAATTAGTAGCAATATAACGGATAGACCAGAGCATAAATAAGAATACGCGTAATAATAGAAATTTACAATTAAAAAGGGGGAACAGGTGACTTATAAACTATGGCGCGGTATTTTGAGCTCTCAGCTTATGTACTAATATATGACAAACCATATATAATTTAAGTTATCAATTAAGTGAGACATCTATATAAAAACTATATAAAAATATTTTTACGATTTTCCGACAATTATACAATTTTTTAAAATAATTTATAAGTACATGTTAGCTCCGCCAATATATAAATCATTAATGATTTTAACATCCGCAAAATCTAAATAATTAATGATTACATGTTAGAATCGCCCCAACCACATAATTAATGTTTATATATTAGATAAGCAACATTGAAAGATAAACCCATTTCGTACAGAAGGTGTTATTTTAACATTTAATAAGTAATTGTATCACTATAAAAACATCGTTCTATATTTCGGAGATAATAAATGCTGCCATTTTTTGTTGAACAACTTATTAAATTAAAAATATATAATGATTTTTATAACATTTTGGTACATTTTTAAAACATGAAATATAACTAAATATTTATAAACATTTAGTATGGTCAAAAATTATTTATATATTTATTATGCGTGGTCCAATATTGAGAACATTCGGGAGGAAAGTGTAAACATACTTTTTACTTAAACTACATTAAGATTTCAAATAAACTAATATTATATTTTGGCACCTATCTAGTTAATAATAACGGTGGAAAAAAATTAATTGAATGCTAATTATCTAATCGAAATATTAGGATAAATTCAATGTAGCAGCGCTTTCAATATGCCAAAGATAAAATTACGTATCGAGGATAGAACTCATAGACGTTTACCACTCGGCAGAAGACTGAACGGTGGACAGAGATGTTAATAATTTTACAGAAATTATGGATACTAAGTTAAATTAAGACAATACGATGAATGCAAGTTAGTAGTGCTACCACAGTTTTGAACATGGATTTATCATATTATTTGGTTAAGTTTTTTTCTGAAGAAGAGGTAAAGTAGAGTAGTTAATGTCTCAGACTTCAATCCTGAACGTGGTGAGTTTGATTCTCTGTACGGGTTTAGTAAATTGGTAGCACTACTAACTTGCATTCATCGTATTGTCTTAATTTAACTTAGTATCCATAATTTTTTAATTTATTTGATTTGTCGTGACGATATGCGTCATTAAATGCTAATTGATGAAAAAGTTTTAAGCATTTATTATTTATGTTTGTAACAGGTTTTATTTTCTATATTACGATCATACTATTCTGTTGCTATCGTTATTACCTCGATCTGATAATAACGTAACAAATCTAGCTGTCTATATAGAGACAAATTTGGGTTATTTATTTAACTTATTTTTAAGAATAATAATTAAAAAGAGAAAACACGTTTTAAATTAATCGACGTTTCAGGAATATATTTCCCTTTCTCAAGACATGAAATTTACCATAAAATACAATTATGAACAATTATAATTAATTCAAATATACATTTAAGATTTGTTTTTTTAATTTTACTATATTAGACAATTTGATTATACTAAATTACATTTAACGGAGATCAGTAATAAATATTTACAATATGAATTAAGTTGGTGATAAAATCTTATCATACATTAAAGTACAAAAAGCTTCTCTTTCTTTACGTGTTATTTTGTTTTTAAATCTACTTTCTAAAATATATAGCTCCAAATCTCTTTTATATTCCGGATTATATTCCGGAAACGTTGACCTATTTGACCTATTATGACATCGTAATAGTTATTAGTAAGCAGCAAAACAATTGAGTAAAACATATATATAATTGGATGTAAGTGATCAATAGACGTGTTAATCAAAAAGTTTAAATACTTTTTGATTCAGACAACATTTTGAAAATACCAAAAATGTTAAATCGTTTTGAGTCATGCATTATGTCATCAGGTTCTCCTATATATCTATTCTACAAAAACATATATGGAATTGAAAGTGTTAGTTAGATAATGATAAACTTAAAACGATACCCTAAATTTTGAGTATTAAAGGATCATACACTGATGGGTTGATTTGATGCTTCTATTTCTAACAGATGAACCGTCAAATTAATAACTTTTTGTCTTTAGCATGAAAATTCAACACATGTGCTACATTCAAGTTTTGACTCGATTTTTTTAATTGGCCGTGTTGTTTGACTTTAATAACGTAAACGAACTGTTCGGTAAACTAATTAAATCCTTTAGTACACATATTATTGTAAACGTAACACATTTTATGATTTTTTTATAACATCAATCCCAACGCAGTATTTAAAATTATTGTCAAAAAGTAGTTTTTATGTAAAAATAAGTATTTTCACTATTATATTATAAAATATATATACTGTAAGTAGAATTCTCCATGCGACGCTACGATAATATATTGATGAATTTTGATAGACACAGTAATCGACAGGTAAATTCATCTGCAGATCGGTTTCAAGGTATTTGCCCATCATCAATACAGAGAAGGAATCGAGCATGCAACCCAGCGATATGTGAGCGAACCCACCTACCATTAGGCCACATCCTCGCCTGTCAACTACCATGTCTAACTTGTAATATGAGCCCTTCACCGCAGTTGCGCAAATGAACATTTTTAATGCTTATAATTGGGAGAAAACCCCACAGGCGATGATGTGGTTTGGTGGGAGGTGGGTTTGCTCACAGATCGCTGGGTTTCATGTTCGATTCTGTACTGATGAGGGGCAAATACCCCGAAACCGGTCTGCAGATGGATTTACTTGTCGATTACTGTGTCTATCAAAATTAATCAATATACAATCTATATACACTGTTTAGATTATGCTTATTTCATCAAAACTTTATTATTGAGTGTCATACTTTTAAATGTTTTAAAATAAATCAACAAATTCATATATATATTTATAATATTAACATTTTGTATTAAATAACACTTTTTTCAGTAACCGATGAAGTCATAAAATTTGAGTATATTATATTATACAAAATTACAGGAAATTTATAGTAAATGAAAGTAGCCGCTAATTTAATTTAAATTTGATCAGCTTTTATAATGTTTGGATAACTTCGCTGAAAATATAAGCATATCATTGTTCCTTGTATTTAGTTAGTCTGACGCAGCGTTTTTTTATTTTTAATAGATTTTATATTATATACTGTATACTTCTGACTGGTAATAGAAATTATTGTTATTTATGAAATTTTTCCCTTTTACATATTATACTTCTATACCGATTGCTATTTGAAAAAGCACCATATTTTTATTTTTGAAAATGTCCCAATTTAAAAAATATATAACGTTTTACAATATTTGGTAATGGAAGCTAAATTGAGTAGAAATATTCCATTATCATTATTAAAATTAATATACGGATAACAGTTTTATAAAAAATAAGCAATACATCTAAAATATACACTTCATTTTGATAAAATAATAGGGGTATTAAGTTCTCATCAAGATATATCGGAACAAATCGATTCTGCTAATATAAAATTCGACCAGAAATATCCCACACCGTTTGTTGCTTTACTTGCTACTATATCATCCGTGTGCTTCGCCAATACGTACACTGCGTCAATACAATTATACAAATTAGCGTACAAGATAGAAACAATGCCACTTGTTTGATAATAGAGCTGAGGTGGGCTTAAAGGGGAGCAGAGAAATGAAACAATGACTGTTTCCAAGCGGTGACAGCAATTTTGTTATTATCCCGTGTTTCAATGTTAAATTTTATTGAATGCTTCACCGGTTTTACAAAACAATTTGTTGGCGTTGTTATGTGTTGTTATGGTAAACATATATAAAGCAAGATAATTTATAATTGTTTTAAAAGTATATTTATAAATATTATATTATTATATTATGCACGGTTATAAGTTTGACATTTTTTTAGTGAAAAAAAGCTCACTCAAGATTAGTTATAAAATATTTATGATCAGTAGATCACGTTAAGGTAGGATCTGTTGGTGTATTTTTATTTGTAAAGTAACAATTGCTGCAAACATTTTACAAATCTTTTAAATAACACGAGAACAGCAAACTTCGTACATTTGTATAACGTAAATGAACTATCAGTATATAGAGCAATAAATATATCAAATGTTATACTTAAACTTACGCAATATCACGTAGTCACGTAATTCGATTTAGCCTTAAAAATAGATATAAATATCTCAATATTTCCTAAACGGTTCTCTTTTGTTCATACTAATGAGTAATTGACACAAAGAAACAGAGCGTAATAGTCCAATGACGTCATTAGAAAAATGTCTAAACATCAAATCTAAGCTTTATATTGATATTGTAAAACACTTACTAAGTCACCAAAACGCGTAATTATATTAATTATATAGTCAGAATGGCCCCCGCAAGATACATTGCAAATTCAGCTGACACATTTCACGTAATCACATATAAATGTTGAGAAAAAACAGTAAAAAGAAATTGCTGAAACTTTTGAGAAGTAAGTTTATCAAAAATAGAATTTTATAAAATATACACATTTCAAAGAATTATCCAAACATAGCAGATAAAATATTGAAATTCTGCGAACCATTGGATGGTTTCTGACATAGTAATTAATTTATAAAAGGTCACAAGTAAAATTCACATATACCTAGTAATGTTTGTCATTAATTTTGAATGTCTTTGGCGTATTTACGTATTTACAATATATTTGCGGCAAATACGCATTGCCGCCCCATTTTGACAAATAAATTGTTCAATTTATGCGACATGCATAGTAGTAAGTATATTACTGAATAAATAAGGCAATTTTCGTCAACATGGGTAAATTAACATTATCAATTTGTAAATTTAATAAATTTACTTGAAATATTAAGTATAAAGAGCGAAATATTTTATATAATTTAACATCAATATTCATAATATTGCATTATGTTTTGTACTAAATTTAGTATGTTTGAAATTCTTCTAATATAAATATGCACGATGGAATAAATCTCTTACGAAGCATTTATAAATGCCTAAATATCCAACAGGTATAACCGCGCGTATCAACCGATTGTTATTTTTTCTCACTTATTTGTTCTGCTCTCATTTAGGATTCAAAGATACCCACTTCAGAGGAACAGTCGATTATTTCAGTTCGCAGTGAAGATACAAGACCTCGCAGTCGCTACAGAATGCGCCTCAGCTCTGGAAGTTACGAACCAGGCATGGTATGAAACTTATATTTATTTAACGTTTAACCAACGAGTTTAGCAACTCATAATCAAGGGGTGTACATGGTTTGTATCTTTTTTGGTGTGACAGAAGCATTTCATGCCAAACGAACCCAATAAGAGTAGCTAACTCTCGACAAACACAGCTGATAGCCAAGAACGGGAGAGTCCGCAAGGGTGGTCTCGAACCTGTTGCTAGACACAGCACCCTTGGCATCCGCAACCAAGCATCTTATCCACTCGGCTATTCCCATTCTGCTTTTACATAGAATTCATTGAAATTTCCCATTTCATCGGAGTAGAAGAGAAAAAAACCAGTTGAATCCTTTTTTCCTTGCTCTCTTTGGACCGATTACAAATATTTTATAAAAAAACAATAGTGAGGTGCATAACTATTTTGTGGATTCATAAAACATCATTAAGATCAGTTAAGCCAATTTGGTTGTATATAGGTGTTGCATAAAGATTGAGACAAACAATTAAATTATCAGTATAAAAATTTCTTAAAAAATCTAAAAAGTATAGCCTATAAATAGGCGAAGGGTGCAACCATATAATGACTTCTGCATTGACATGGATTTTTCACAAATCAATTTTACTGCATAATGTTTCTCTGTTTGAGTATAAAATTATTTTAGTGAAACTACTTCACTTAATGTTTCTTAACAGATCTAGTTATGAAAGTGTTTTTCATTTAAAAGTTCAACTTTACCTCATAATCTTGTATACCGGAAGTGACTGAAATTTTATTTAAAAATAAATCGTGAAACAGTTTTCACAGTTTCCACGATTATAATCTATGTTCCAAATAGAACATTATAATTTTTTTTCAGCATTTAAAAATTTGCAAAAAATCTAATTAGTAACTTACCTTATTAAAAAACAAATACAACAATTTGAATATTTTTGTAGGCCATATAGAAATTCCAGTTCGCCCAATTTAAAGAAAGTATCTTCATCTCTCAACTTCAAGAAATATACATTTTACATTTTTACAATACAATTACGAGCTAACCGAAATAGTAATCTATTTTATATACAAAACTTTTACGACGTTTTCCGCAGGCTGAGCAGGCTGATTTACACATGCGCAGTCAAAGCAACACTGAAGGGGAACCTCGCCGATATCGCAGTCGAATGCGCCTGGGCGAACTGGACCCAAGTGTCCCACCGCCCATACACCGGCCACCTTCGAGTATCTCGTCAACCCCCACCTTCACTGATGTTTATCACAAGAGAATGCGTCTTCAACAGAACTGGTGGATCAACAAGGAGGCCACAGGTGCACCGAGACAGGTGTGTCTAAGGGTTCGGGGTGAAAAGTCGTATTTAAAAAAGTTGTCCATAAAAAGTCTTAATATATGAAAAGTCGTCCATAAAAAGTCTTAATATATGAAAAGTCGTCCATAAAAAGTCTTAATATATGAAAAGTCGTCCATAAAAAGTCGTAATCATATATTTTTAGTGCATTAATTAATCGTCCATAAAAAGTCGTCTATAAAAAAACATTTATATATTATATTGAACATTTATCAAGGTTACATAATAGTTCCTAATAATTCATTAATAATTCATAGTTAAATATGTCAATGAAATCAGCTAACAATGTTGTTTTTAGCTTCCGTCTAAAAGTAATCATTTATAGCAATGTAATAGGTATATGTTACATAACAGTTCATAATAATGAAATAATAGTTAATAGTTAAGTATGTCAATGAAATTAGATAACAATGTTGTTTTTAGCAATAGCATAAAGATAATCATTTGTAGCAATACTTTTTTCATTGAATAGCGTATATTTTATTAAGACGAATATTTCATGGATTTTTTCACGACTTTTTCAATTTTATTTATACGACTAAATTATGGACGACTATTTTAATTTACGACTTTATTATAGACGACTTTTTCTTTAAGACTTTATTATGGACGACATTTTCTAAAATACGACTTTTCATATTATGTAACCGTAATTTTACATACTTTGTAATTTTACATACTTACTTTGTAATTTTACATACTTACTTTCTAATTTTACATACTTACTTTCTAATTTTACATACTTACTTTGTAATTTTACATACTTACTTTGTAATTTTACATACTCACTTTGTAATTTTACATACTTACTTTGTATTTTTACATAGGCCTACTTACGTACTCGTTATAATCATACGAGTATGCACTGTTTATCGTGTAGAAATCAGGGAATATTGGACGGGTAAAGGAAGCTCACCTTAGCTCACAGATTTTAGAATTACGATTCTCTTTCACTGAAAATAATATACATTATACTTTTATAAAGCATCGTAATGATATTTATATTTAGGTATACCATTATATAATCTACTGTATATTAGTTTGGTCGCTGAATTTACTAATATTTATTGTTTTTCTTTTTTTAATGGTTAGTTATTATTAGTAATATATTGAAAAAATCGATGTTTTGTTATAGTGACTTATTATTTTAAACAGACTATTCCGTAAATACTTTGAAAACCGATTTTCTATTCATTATTTTCAGGCTGGCTTTGAGTTAATAGTGACATAAGAAGATATCGTCAGATTGTTGTTGTAAAATATGCTCAGAACAAGTTAGACTGACCCTCTTGTACAGTTTGTGTCTGCTTGTGTATGTGTTTACATTGACTAAATAGCATTTTATCTGATAAGTATACACCTTCTTTCATTCTTTATTACTTGTACTTTTATAAGTAGCCACATAAGTAGCATAACTATGTCTACACTGTACTGAATTAAACTCTACTCTATTTATGCTTTTTCATCTTATTGTTTTGTTGCATGTTTGTGTATTTATTTAAATTTTCGATTTTATTAACTGTATGTACTTGATGTCATTTATTTATAATATTATACTCTTTACCTTTCAAAACAACCTTCTGTCCTAACAATTCTAGTTTTCTCGCTAGTTATCAAGGGGAAAGATATGTTATGTATTTCAATGTGGAAAATGTGTTTCTATAATTAATCAATCAAGTTTAATACAAAATATAAAATTTGAATAGTTTATTAACTATTTATATTTTTAAATGTCGTTTGGTATAAAAAATAATTATTTAATGTTCTTTTGATTAATAAAATAATTTTTCAAAATTATAGATGGTCAATTGCAGTATTTGGTTTGTTCTATACTGTGTTCATTATTTTTGATTGGTCATATATAAGTAAATTTTCACATAATTATCATGAAATTTAAATATTGCGCGTGTGTTTGCCATTAATTTCTATGGTCCTCCATTTTATTCTTTTACAGTATATGTTATATTTTCTTTCATGTTAGACAAATTTATATTATTTTTTGGTGTTCAGAAAGTCCTTTTATGAAACTATTTGGTTATACAAAACGTACCATTTGATTAATTTAAAATTATTAATAATTTTATAGGCCGTATAGGGCAAAAAATTATTATTAAACGTTCTTCTGATCAATGAAATAATTTTTTTAATTTTAGGCGGTCTCTTCATAGTCGACAACCCTCCTACTATGTATAACAAGTTTTCTCCAATAATTTTAGATGATTGTAAGCGAAAACATATATTTTTAAGCTAGGAATAATACAAAAGTAAGCACAAAGATAAATAATAATCCTTGGTACATGTTATGTTTCTATTTTATTTTCCTCAGTTTCAATGTTTTATTATTTTCTTTCTGTTCTTGTTTATCGAATTTTTAATTATTATCCCTAAATAATAGGATTTAACTAACGGTACAAAAACTTAGTTAATGATATCATATTCTTTAGTGACTATAATTTATTTTAAATTTTGTAAATAATTTCTGTCCCTATTTGTGTAGGGTACCCTCTCCATTACAGTCACATCAAATGGTGAACATTCAGAAAAGTATTTCTTTGTTGTGCGAGGGACGGAACGGGTATTATAATAACAAAGTATCAACCCACACTTATCTTATGTCTCCGATAAAAAAATATCAAATTCGAAAAGAACATTATGTTTTAAATAAATATCTCAGATATCTTAAATGGACTATTAAAAAAAAAATTGATTGGAACCATCAATCAGGCAAAATCAGCTCACCAGATAGAAAGAAAAGAAATAAATCAGAAATAAT